>PVKA01037268.1:0-21147 GCA_004027165.1 Ctenomys sociabilis | reverse complement strand
TTGAATTACAATTTATCTAAAAGACATTGTATGGTATCTTCTCCTAGTATTAGAAACTTTAAAAGTTTATTTCCATTTTTTATTGACTTTATATTGCTTCTTCCCTACCCTTTATACACACACACACACACACACACACACACACACACACACACACACACACACATATATATATATATATATATATATATATATATATATATATATGATGTGACATAAGATTGGTACTGTTTCATAGAAATCTTCAAAGACGTTTTAAATAAAGGTTCATCTAATATATTTTATATAGTCCTGCATAACTATCACTTTGAGAGCTCTTTATTGTTCATCCAGGAGCATACTGCAACTTCTCATGCCTTTTAAATTATGCTCTTTGTTATTTCCTATATGCTACAACTGGAGGTATTAAAATATTTAAAGTTTGTATAACTAGAAAATATTTTATTTTTAGTTTTCAAAGTTATGTTTTCTAAGTATAAAATTCAAGGAGGATAGATCTTTTTTTTTTCTTTCAGTCCTTTAATTAGTCTAGTTTCTTACACACTTGGTCCTTTTTTTCTTTCTAATGTGGAATAAGATGCTATTTAATTTTGTTCTTCAGAGCTAATGTTTTTTATGTATATGCTTTAACGATTTTTTCTTTATAATAAGTTTTTGACAATTTCATTTTTGTGTATCTTGGTATGATTTTATTTAAATTTCTTGTGCAAAAGTTCATTTTTCTTGGAAATGTGGTATTATAAGTTGAACTAAATTCAGAAATTTTAAATCTTTAAATATTTATTGCCTATTCCTTTCTACTTTGAGAATTCTAATTATATGAATATATAAAAAAAAGAAAAGAGCAGTTAATGCTTTCAATTTTTGTGTTTAGTCTGATTTTTTTCGTCTCTTGAATTTCTTATAACTTCTCAGTTATTTTTTAAGAACAAAACTTATATGTTTATATCTTTTAATCTGAAAAACTAATTTGCACAAAGCATCATGTAATACAGCAACCATTGCTGGATTCCTATTACTTTGTTTAGTGAAATCTTGTACTGTGTGTAATGCTGTTTTCTTCTATCACTAATTTGCATTTAAAATAATAATAAAAAGTACAAAAAAATTTGCCTTATTTCACAGTCAATAACATTCATTGAAAATGAAACTAAAAGACCTATCTGAATACAGTGGATAACTAGGTACAATCTGAAAACATCCATCAAAAATAACAAGGAATGTCGCCTTTACTGACAAGGTCCAACACATGAAACAGCACTTAACCCTCCAAATAACTACAATCTATAACAATATTTTGCAATATGGCACTTTGCTGTAGTTTTTTCATCAACTTTGCTATAGTTTTCCCATTATCGTTGCTATATTTATTTCTACTTCTAAAAGATAATGAAGTGGAAAGTCAGAGGAGATAAGAAGATTAGTGACAGAGGTAAAATTAAGCCTTGGCTTTTGGTTCCCTATCCCATACTCCTTTTACCACATGCTACTGCCTCTCCAGAATTTCTATTTTACGTGAGCCCTAATTGTAGAAAACTTCTTAAAGCATCAGTATTAAATGTGATATTTTTCTTCAAGAGGAGAATGGCAGCCAATTGTACTACAGTCTTGTGTTTGTGGACTGAGAATATTTAAAAAAAATATGAAAGAGTAGAAGTGACTGTAAAGGTGGATATGAAATCTTTTTTTCCAAAGTATCAACATTTCGGGACATGTATAGATCTGAGAAAGTTTCTATAGCAGGAAAGGAGATGGGGATAAATAATCTTTTCATCCTTAAAATTTCATGTTATTCTGTGCAGACAGTATACCTGTCTATGAGGGCAGACATGAGGATTCTGCAAACCAAGGTTTAAAAATGAAGTTAAGTTTATAATGGTTGTGTCTTCACTAAACATGTACAGCTGTTTTTTCTATAACATTTTATTTTATTTTTTTATTCATTTTAATGAGAAAATAGAATAGCACTGAAATAGTTTCAAAATAGCTTAGTAGGACAGTTACAATAATTAATATATTGCATATTGTTGTCTTCATAGTAGTTATTCAGAAGACAAGATGCAGACATGATATCTTATCTAAACACTATTAGTACAAACCTTTCTTCTCTGTAGACTATTTATAATACCTATAAGTAGTTGTTATACTCTATTATTTAGAGAGTAATGGTAATATAAAAATGTCTGTGCATGTATATACAAAATAGGATAGATATGAACAGACATTTTTATACCATTATAAGTAGTCTACATATTATTAAAAGTACAGTGGAGGATGTATAAATTATACACAAATACTATATCATTTTACATAAAGGATTTGAGGACCTCAGATTTTGGTATGGGGAGTTCTGGAAAAAATTCTCCCCAAATACTGAAGAATGACTGTATTTAATGAGAAATGGTGTGATCTCTCTGTGTTCACATAAGTATACTTTGTTAAAGTACAAAGTTCAAGATAGCTTTTAATTAGTCAGTAACTAAGATTTCAAATAAAGGACTCCTGATAACATTTTAATACAGAACATTTAAGTAAATAAGACTTGATGGAAAAAATTGCTTAACTCATAGAATTCAGCACTAGTAAGATGTTCTCACACCAGATACTGAATTCAAATAGATAAAACTACTTCATTAAAAGCAGGTCTGACTGATGTGCAGTACATTCATTTGTGATGATTTAATGGAGGCCAAGCTAACATTTACCTCTGCACTTTTCCCTGAAGAGCAAATGTGCTAAGAAAACCACCATAGTGCAACCAAGAATAGGTGAGAATGCTTTCATCATGTGCAAGCAAAAATAATTGTTTTTGTTTCAAGAAGTCTTGACAGATTTGTTGTAAAACAAATGTGTACAACCCATTCTGTAGGTTCAGAGAAGTGATACGTTCTGGTTGTTGATCGCATTAGTGGACACATGAATAGAAAGCATGCAGCTTTTCTACCCCTCAGAGAAAATCCCCTGGAATATGTTTGCCCACCACGATGGTTGTTCCGAGTAGGCTCCGACTAGCAGTGTTCACCTCACTTGTGAATGTGTTATGCAGGCTAACTTGGGGGCCTCACCTCAGGCTTACTGAATCAGACACTCTTGGGGTGGGGCTCAGCTGTCTGTGTTTTAATAAGCCCTCCAGGGGCTTCTGAGGAATGCTCAAGTGTGAGAATACTGCACCAGAAAATAGTTGTTTGCTACATGTGTGAATTTTCTTAATGACACTCAAGAGAAATTGAATTGTCTTTCTGAGTTTGCTGTGGTTGAACTCTTTCATTATTATTTAGAGATCTTCTCTGAATTAAAGGAAATGAGCCACAACTGGGGGCTTGATGAGAGTGACGCTAAGAGGCTGAACTGACACCCATTGTCCTGACACAGAGATGGGGGCTGGGCCTGGCACACTTCCTGCTGGGAAAGGACAAGAAAGGTGACCAGGATCTGCCACTCTCTCGTGGCTGTGATCATTTCCAAATCTATTTTTCCATATCTTGTCTAAGTTATGCTGCAAATGAAATCCAATCCATATTTCCCCTAATTTGCATTTAAAATAGTTCAAATGTTATGTTGGTAGATGAGTGGATTCCCCAAGAGACCTTTTGAACCTACTCAACTTTTTCTTCAAAACAGGAAGTTGCACTTTACCCAGTGCAAACAAAGTTTAGCACAAAAAAGCCTGATTTGTATTTAGTTTTCTTAGTTCCCAAATGTGGAATGTATTTTAATTTTCAAAACACGTCTTCTCCCACTCTCCCTACCATCAACCATCACATATGCTGCCTTTCCTTCTCATATAAGCAAAGGTGTAAGAAATCTAACCTTATTTTCATAATTATATTCTTGTCTTTTATGGATAAAGATCATGGAGCTCCCTAAGTGTTCTAGTTACACCTTGACTTCATTCAGTTCAACAACCATTTATCATTGTCTGCACAAGGGAATTGGACTGCCTGTAGGGAGGGAGGAGATGTTAAAAGTTTTTTTTTTTTTTTCAGAAATGAGCTGATTTCAGCTGAGGAATAACTATTTGTGGCACTAAATATACTATATGTAGCATTTGTTCCAGATTGATTGAGAATTAGACATAGGCTGTGTATTAAAATTTAGAAATGTATCTGTGAGTAAGCAAGTTAATTAAGTACTTAATTTAATTAGTGGTCAAAGGAGGAGGAGCAAGAAAAGGAGAAGAGGAAATGGGAGGATAAAGAAATGTGACCACCTACCTGGGCCAAGATGAATACATTCAGCTTTCCTGCATCTCACTCCTCTGTGTTTTCACAGACCTCAGAACATACTCCAGTCTAGACTCACCCTCAAAGCAGTTGTTCATTCAGATGTCCATTTCTCTCATTTGACAAGACTTTTTCCAACAAGTATGTGGTCATGCCCCTGCTACTTGACAAAAATGCACGTTCTTTAATTGATTCTCTCAGCTAATTTGCTACTTGAGTTGATGCCTCACGGAGGATTAAATAGCTAACGTCAGTTTGGCCTTACAACTAGGAGCGTGTGCACCCAACCTTGTAGGCCACAATTTTTCTCATTAAGGAGGGCAGAGTTGAGGATCAAAGGGGCCAGACAGCCTGGTAACCCAATGTCAAGGCCAAAGAGCCCTGAGGTAATAGTGATAAAAATAAGGAAGTCATCTCACCTCTTCCTTCCACCCCTACTCCATTCAGAGGCCTCATGCTGACCAGCGTGCTAGTGTCTAAAATACCATTGCGTAGAAAATCTCCCCAAAACTCAGCCAAAGTTTCAAGTGAACCAGCAAAGTGCAGATTTTTTAGCATCCTGATGACACCAGGTAATGCTGGATGCCAATAATTGACACAACCAAGGGCAGGTCACTGCCACTTTTGGCTGTCACCATCCAATACCAGCTTGTGTCAGACACTATAGATCAACTCTGCCACTGGTCCTTGTCGGTTGCTGCTCTCTGGAGCTCTTTGATGTTATACACTCTGAATATTTATAGCTAATCATTCCAAGAACTGAAGTTTCCTCTGCTCCATCCCCACACGCCAATTTTACTGGAGATTCCTTTGTGCCCAAACTCAAAACTTAAATATCATTCAATTGGCCTCAATGCTTGGCTGCCTTAAAATTTCTTCCACCAGATTTATTAGTCTACTGCCTTTAATCTTAGTCTCCTGCAAAGTCTCAGGACAAGAACAAAACATACACAAATTTCAGCCAGAGTATAATGCACATGGCCAGAAGTACAAATGCCAATAAAATCCTTGTTCCCCATGAAACCTCCTTATGCTGGTCTTTACAGCTTGCATTTTCTGTCTTTATTCTGTCTTCTGAGCTCTGACCACAGTCTCTCATCAAGCGCAGCTTACAGTACTCTAAGGCTGCTTCCAAACATTTCCAAAAGATCCCAGGAACAAGTTCCAGAGGCTCTGGAGCCACATGTTCAGGTAACTTCAGAGCCACAAGCCCAAAATTTGGTCCTAGAACTTAAATTGACCTTAGATGAGTTTGGGAGACATTTAGGTATAAACCACAATGAGGGCCAAATGGTCATTGACAGAAATCTCTTGAACTATAAGCCCCAAATCATTTGTTTTCCTCCTTGAAGTTTTCTTAGTTTTCAGAGTAATAGAAAACGAACACAACTCTCTCTATGTAGAGTTTTCTTTTTTCTTTTTATTTTATTATTTATTTATTTTTTAAATTTTATTGAAGAACAAACAGCAATGAGACAGTTTCAAATCAAATTAATAGGACAGATTCAGCAATTAATATATTTCACATTGTTTTCGTAGTGGCTTTTAGTTGTATAAGGTGTAGACATGATACTCTATTTACAAACAATGCAAACAACAATATGTGCTAGAAAGTATCCAGAAAAGTGACTATTCTATCACCTAATGAGATTTAGCAACTGATATAGGGGAGAAAGAAGTGAGAAGATGTAGGCAATTTATCTGTCTTTTTTTTTAATGTGTTTGGTACAGAGCCTCGCTCTGCAGCTTGAACTCATAGTGATCCTCCTGTTTTCAGCCTCTCCAGTACTGGGATTACAGGCCTGTATCACCATGCCCAGACTCTGTGGCCAGCTCAGGGCCCCCCTGGGAGGTAGGGGGAGGTGTGGCACGTGGGACCAGGGATCAAACCCCAGTCTCTATGCTCGCCTGAGCAGGCACTTAGTCTGCTGAGCTGTCTCGCCGGCCCTGATGTAGGCAATTTAGAGGAAGAGTGCAGAGCCCAAGTTCTCCTGGGCTTTGGATGTGGTGTCAAACTCTAGTCTTTCCTGTGAGTTAATACTCTGGTAGGTCCAGCCTTTGGATATTTAGGGGAACTTTAGAAAGAGCCCCTCCTATGTTTCTGGAGAGGAAGAAGGGCAAGAGATGGGAGGATGGGAGGAAAAGGTCAAAGAGTTAAATCACTTCAGCATACCAAAGTGCCACAATTTGGGTATCATTTTCTGAGCCCTAGTATTTGGCACTTGCATGAGTATCAAGAAGATATGGTATGTGACTTCCACAAAGATGGCGGCAGCTGAGATGCTATTTCGGCCATTTATGATTTTAGCATTACACATTGCTGTAGTTCAATGAGAAGAAAGATTTGTACTAATATTGTTTAGACAAGATATCATGTCTCCATCTTGTCCTCTGAATAACTACTATGAAGACAACAATATGCAATGTATTATTATAACTGTCCTACTAAGCTGTTTTGAAACTGTCTCATTGTTATTTTATCTTTTTTCTCATTAAAATGAATTTTAAAAAAGAAAAGAAAATGCTGTTATTATAAAAAAAAAAAAAAAGAAAATTGTATAGTTTGTCATGGCCAGGACAAGAGTAACAACTATAAGGTTCTTTTCCTTCTCATCAAAATGGCCCTCCTCTAACACCCGCCCCCCTCCACACACACAATCACACATGCACATACACCATATTTTTTATTCCAGTTACATTTTCCTTTCTGTTTTGCACTGAGGGACTCTGACAAAAAATTAACCTTAAAATACCTTAAAGTTGAGATCTACTACATGTGAATTCAGGTTTTATAAAACTTAAAAATACCAAAGATTTTATTGTTCATACACATTCCCAAGTAATTTTCCCAAGGAAATACTATTTCAACTTTTCAGTTAGAGGGGGAAAGAAAGTTATATGAAAATCAGTACTGATGGGTAGGACTGTATGAAAACTGTGTGCTGTGAGTTATTTTTACCTCAGAGGTAGTTTCCTGTGGAAATTGTGACAGGCAGTAAAGCTCAGTTTTAAAATATTTTGAGATACAAGCCAAAATCTTGGGTGGGGCGATAGAATTTGTTATTGCCCAAAGAAAAGTCAATTACTCAATACTAACATTTTAGAAGATATGATTAGATTTTCTGTCATTGCTAAAGGTAGTGTGCAACAGTAGCTGACACGTAGTGGCAAAAACTTACAGATAAATTTATTGAGCAATTGTAGATCATTTTCTCCTTCGTTTTTAATTTAAAAAAGAATTACCCAATTTTTAAATTTCACTGAAAGTATCAAAACCAAGCAGCAAGTGGTTATTGAGCTTGGTGAAATAATAACTCTTATGCTTATTCACTCCTGTGCTGTTCAGTGTATTCTGTACATGAATTATTGCAAAAGCAAGATTCAAACCATTACAGATCTACTTTTTCAAAAGGAGATATAAATTACCCTTCTCTCTGCTTTCCACATTGATGATTTGTGTAATGAGGTGAAGAGGTAAGACTCTGGAAGCCATCTTCAATAACATTAAACTAAAAACAATTACTAACATTTTTTAAAAAACAGGGAGAAAAATCATTACCTAGGGCTGGATAATTGAATTGTATAAACTTGTTGAAGCTTAACTCTAACTATAAATGTATTTGCAAGTAATTATCACCCACAGTGTTAATAATTTTATAATATTCTACCTGAGTCAACATTAGTCAGATTTGCAAAGCACCAAGGAAAATAAGCTATTAGTTGATTCGTTATCCAAGAAAAGCATGTTACTTGGTTACAAATAATTCCAAAATTCCCAATGGAATAAGTAGGCGGAGGTTGGTTCTGTAGAGCCATAACCCAATTCCAGGGGCCAGGGCAGGAGACATCGAATAGGAAGGTCACATTCTGGTAAACTATCACTCAGGCTTCCACTACTTTTCTGAATAATGTGAAGTTGCACAATATGTAAGTGTAAGAGCCAGTGTCATGCCCTGAAAGGACCTCCAGACCTTTCTCATGAAGAGTACCTGAAGCACATCTGTTGGGTCAACCCCAAAATCAAGTTTTCCAAAGGCTTTCTACAAAGAGCTTCAAGTCTATGAAAGAAAACCCACACAGGCACCCTCATAATCTTGTGACATTCCAGAGCTAAATATTCACTGCAAAAAAGAAAATGAAATGAAAGCAGTAAAGTAGTCTACAAACTAAATGTTATTCTATGATTTTCAGCACAAAAGCATTTCTCTTTGTTCTCCCTACCAAAACTTCCGGCTGCTCTATTGAATGCTACAAAATAAATATTGTGCATTCATGATTCTACAATGAAGAGAGGGCAAGATCAACTTTTCTAAAGTTAAAGATCGAAAGAACATCAATATTTGAAATCCCACTTTTGTAACAGTTGGCCATCATACTACCAATAATTCTTGTGGACACAGAACCAACCAATATGTTGGAATGGCCATAGTCTCTAGCGTTTGCATCCATACTGTTTAACTGGTAGGCAGATTCCTCACAGAAAGCATTGTCTCATGCTCAGTCTTAACTGGCACAGTGTCATGATGCCCTAGTTCCTCCAAGGAATGTGCTATTCCAACTGAAAGAAATGTTATCTGCTTCCTATCTGACTCTATGTTTATAAATGCATACCTACTTCTAGCCTTGTCTTCATGCCAGTACTGGATCACCCAAGGCATTCATTTGTTGTCTTAACTTTAGCAACTCTGTCTCAATAATTTTAAAAAGCCTAATCAGCAAGCACCATCAAGTTTCTAGGGAACATTTTTCTAATAATACATATGAGGTGTTGTTAAGAACAATAAATTAGCTTGCATTTCTTTCCTTATTCCCTATCTACTATAGATAGAATGTTTGTATGCTTCCTACCCCAACTCATAGGTTGAAGTCCAAATTTCTAGTGTGATGGTATCAGAAGTTGGGTCTTTAGAAGGTAATAAAGTCATGAGGGTAGAGTCCTCATGAATGTCATTAGCACCTTTATTTAAAAAAAAAAATACTGAAAGCTCCCTTACTCTCTTTCCATCATGTGAAGATACAAAAAGAAGAAAGCTATCTATATCCAAAAGAGCACTCACCAGGAATGGGCTTCCCAGTCTCCAGAAACAAACATGAGTTTGTCTAAAGTACCTAACCTATGGTCCATCCTAAATCAACTAAGATACTACCTAAAAATATCAATTCACAACCGACAGTGGAATTACAGTAAGATACCATTACAAATAATTCACAAATACATGCACACAATTTATTTCTCCCTAAAATGTATATTTAACAGTCCTCTGGGATCTGAGCCTGGTGGTACAAACCTGTAGTCTCAGCTCCAGAGGCTAAAGCAGAATGATAGCTGTGAGTTCAAAGCCAACCTGGGCGACAAAGTAAGTTCAAGGCTAGTATTAATTGCATAACAAGACTCTGCCTCAAAAAGACAAGATGAAAATAAATAACTCTAGGAAACTAAGTACTTTTTCTCCCTCATGGCCAACAAAGTTATCCTGTGATCTTAAGAGTTCTGATATCTGAGGAGAGTGATCATTAAATAACAGAAAGATCCCATGTGTGGTAAAAGACTGCATATGGGTCTAGTTATAGTAGTCTGAATAGTTTATTTGCTGAGGATCATTTCATGACCCAAGGTTTTGGATTCCTGGACCAACAAACTCAAGGTAATGGAAAAAGCCAGAACTCATTATCATATATATGTGATTTCCTCTTTAAGTGTTAATTTTTATTTAAAATTGGTTACATTTCATTGCCAAGACAAAATACCCACAAGTTAAAGGAGGAAAGTTTACTTGACTCGCAGTGTAGATGTTTCAGTCCATATTCAGTTGGCTTCAAAGCAGGGGGGGAATGGCAGACAACCAACCCAGAGGTGAGAAAGGCCATAACAATAAGGTACCATAAGTGAGGGATAACCACGGATCTTTCTATCCTTTATATCTTATCCAAGCTATTTAGAGTGAGTAGCATTCACACCTTTAATCTTAGTGCCCTTGATCCTAGCATTTTACAATGAATCATCAACTCCAGCATCATACACTGTAGATTGAGCCACCTCTGAAAAAACCCCACAGATGATTGCCTGAGGCTTTGGGTAGACATCTAGACATAAACTATAACAAAAACGTTATGACTATTAAGGCAATGCATATTTCAGTAACCAAACATTTTTAGCTTCCAAACTATTATTGCAATTCAAATCAATTTTCACATTTGCTTCAGGGCCTAATCCCAAGGTCTTAAAGGACATAAGGTGAAAGTCTGTTGAACCTCCCACTTCAACCCAGGTTGGCATCTCTCTGGTACTGTCTGAGTAATATTTGCTTATGTACTTCTTTAAAAATTGGATTCAGGGCTGGGGAGATGGCTCAGTGGAATAAGTGCTTCCCTGGCAAAGTACAAGGGCCTGAGTTCAATCCCCAATTCTGAAAAAAAAAAATGGATTCAGGAGGGCTGGGGAGATGGCTCAGTGGAACAAGTGCTTCCCTGGCAAGCTCAAGGGCCTGAGCTCAATCCCTGGTTCCACCAAAAAAAAAAAAAAAAAAAAAAAAAAAAAAAAAAATTGGATTCAGGGAAAAATCAGATTCAGGACTTTGAGGTTGGCATAACGGTAAGTGTTCAGAAATGTTCCTCTGGCTTACATGAAGGAAAGAATATAGGTATCTAGAACCTGCAAAAAAAGCCTTTAACCTTCCTGTTTTAGTCAATTTCCTTTTGCATGAGGAGTGTGGGACTAATACTGCCAATTTGAAAGAAATATACAAAAATACTGCAGAAGAATGGGATGCTCCCAGAGTTCCTTTGTTTTCTTTTTGTATTTAGGACAGGGGCTATAGGGTCTCATTACCCAGATCAGACTCATAGTGCTCCTTCTGTTTTCAGCCTCCCAAGCACTGGGATTGCAGGTGCGTGCCACCATGCCCAGTCTAAATCCCAGCTCAGTATGCCCCAGGGATGGGGCCCACATGGCATGCTGGGGGGTCAAACCCCAGTCCCTGTGTCTGCCTAAGCAGGCGCTTTAGTAAGCTGAGCTATCAGGCCAGCCCATGAGTTCCTATTCTTGATACAATGCAAACATGTACATTTTTCCTCCATTATTTCCCATCCACACAAGTCACATTCATCAATACCCACTGTCCATAATACCTTTGCTTGGTTTTGTTCACTACCACTGATTGCATTTCTGAGGCAGGAACAACTATACCTGCACACACACATTCCTGCCCTCCATCTGTCTGTTTTGATAATGTGCTTCCAAACCCATGGAGTCTCCTTTTTTGACATTTCCTATTGCTAGACAACACTGCTGGGGATAAAGGCAATTAATACATGCTTCAAAACAAGTGACAACTCATTACTTATGTCATTAAAATTCTGAATTTGACTGTTGTCCTACAGCAATACTCATTTCCTAGATGAAAACTGATATCTTCTATGCATGTCACAACTGTACAGCATGCCTTAAGACTATTGTATGTACCTTGTAACATTTTCATGTGTTGGCCTTCATTCAGTTTAATCATACTTTAACCTCCAATATCAAATACTGTGTGATACTTGTTTCTGTCTGTTAATGCTTTCATCATAGCGAACATCTGCACTGGGGAATGTTACAGCTTTTATTTGGATATTCCTGCAGAGCCTTGTATGTTGCTGGGTGGCACTTGTAGAGGTGATGCAGAGGGGTGGTATTCACCAGTGGAGGATCTGGATGGGATCTAGGCAGAAGAGGTGAGTTATTGGGGATGTGGCCAAAGGCTTCAGCTCTTCCTCCTCACTCCACCCTTCCCATGTGCTCTTTCTGCTCCCATGGCGTGTCATGAGCTGCTTCTCCTCTGTGAAGATCCTCTGCCACGCTGCCTTGTCTTTGAGCCAGGATTAGTCCACGCATGAGTTTGTAGTCAAATGTGATTTGGCAGATGACCCCTACTTAGGCGAGGGGGGTCACTGGGAGTATGGCCTGGAGTGTGTATTTTTCCCCCCTCCTCCCTTCACTCTCTCTCTCTCTCTCTGCCTCCTACTACAATGCACCTCAGCCATGCTACCCTGATGTTGAGCCAGTCAAGACTATGAATAGTAGCCTCTGTAAACTGTAAGCCAAAAGAAACCTCTCATCTTTTAATTTGTGGGTGTCAGGTATGGTGTCTTATGGACAGGAAAGTAAGTAAGACAGCTCTTGTTTCCCTGATATTCTTGAAGAACACTTAAAAATTTCTTACTCCAAATTTATGAAAACTTCACTGAAAGCAATAAATGAGACATCAAAATGTGTTTTTGTGCTGTTATCTAAAAGGGATATTGAACTCGAGCTACAGGAACAACATGTAGAAGAGTCTCCTACAAATTTCTGTATGGCTATTGCAAGGTTCAGCAAATACAAAACAGACCTTCCTAGCAATTGCAGTAACCACTGAGTAGACCTGACAGACATGCACAGTTTCACAGGATGCCTAGGAGTTCAATGACTCTGGTGCAGAGACGACAATATTTCCATCCAAAAGACATAATCTTTTTTTAATTTTATTGAAGTACAAATATCAATGAGACAGTTTTAAGATACCTTGACAGGATGGATTTCACAAATGAATACATTGCAAATGGTTTTCAAAATGTTTTAGTATTGTAGAAGGTGCAAACATGATATTATACTTACAGACATAATTATACCATATGAATCCTATCAGTAAATTAAGAGAGTGTAGCTGTTTACATATCTTATTTTTATACTTGAATTTTTATACTTTTAATATTCTGTCCAACCACCATTAGTGCAAATCTTGCCTCTCGTAGAATTATGTAGAACCATGGCGTTATTTATCCCAACTGTACTGTCCATGCACACACATCATGATTCTGCCTTTCTATACCCCTTCCTTTGTCTACACCTGTCAAAGATGGGCACTTCATTGACATTCAACTAATTTAGGTGCCTAAACTCAACAACACAATTCAACACAGTCCAGCATTCCACAACAATAGTGAGTTATCTGAAGAAGTTGTCGACCATAGCCATTTACAGCTCAACTTATTATCATGGCCCCATGTTATATACCTCATTTTTATACTTTTCTGCTGGATGATTAAGACCTAGATACAGCAAGACCTATATACCAACACATGTACTTTATGTTCCTTATGAGGTCAGTGAAGTCCCTTCAAGGTTTATCTTGTAGTCTTGTACCTTATTCTGTAGATTCTTTGTCTGTGTCATCCATGGGGATGGATCACAGCCAATGCATGACCAGATTGCTCTCTGTGAGAGCTTGAGAGAAAGTTTTTTCTCCATGTGACTCTCCTAAGGCACACTATAGAACTTCAATCTCTTTCCTCTGTGGCTCCATAATCTCCTTGTTCAGAAAATTTGGAGCTCATTTGAGTTTCATGATGTTGCAGTACAGGTTCTCCTATGTCCTGAGTCTTTGCTGACCTTGAAAGGCTAGGGCCAAAATGTTGACTGGCCTTGTGGCTCTTCTATTTCTCCAATTTTGATCTGTGCACTTAATAACCTTATTAACCATCCAGAACAAAAGCTGATTAGTATCCTGCAGCATATGCCATTCACTTTGCCTTAATTGACTCAATTGTTTTTAGCTGTTGTTGTACATTTCCATATGTATTTCTTCTTTTCGCTTCTTATATTAGGGAGACTGTATGATATTTACACATGTGCATCTGGTTTATTTCACTTATGAGTATATGTTCTTTTTTTTTTTTTTTTCTTGTGGAACCGGGGATTGAACTTAGGCCCTTGTGCTTGCCAGGGAAGCACTTATTCCACTGAGCCATCTCCCCGGCCCATGAGTATATGTTCAAGTGGCATCCACTTCAGTATAAATGCTTCAAGCTTATCATTCTTAATAGCTGAGTAATACTCCGTTATATAGAAATATCACATCATTTTCAACCATTCCTCATGTGATGGACATCTTGATTGTTTCCAAGATTTTGCTGTCACAAATTGTGCTGATATAAACATAGGTACACATATATGACTAGGATACAACGTCTTCAGTTCCTCTGGGAAAATTCCCAGTAGGGGGATAGCTGGCTTGAAAGAGATTTCTAGTCCTACTCTTTTGAGGAGTCTCCACACTGACCTCCACAATGGTTGTACCAGTCTACATTCCCACCAGCAGTGCAGAAGTGTTCCCTTTTCCCCACAACCTCTCCAACATTTGTTGTTGGTTGATTTCCTTATGATAGCCATTCTTTCTGGAGTGAGATGGTATCTCATTGTTGTTTTTATTTGCATTTCAGAGAAGACTAGCGATGTGGAGCATTTGTTCATATATTTATTCGCTTCTTTAATTTTGTCCTCTGAGAAGTACGTATTCATCTCAGATGCCCATTTCTGAATTAGGTCTTTAAATTTGAGAGCCCTGTTATATCTTAGTTCTTTATATATTCTAGACAGTAGACCTCTGTCTGATTGCTTATGAGTTAGGATTTTTTCAAAATTTGTGGGTTGTCTTTTCACTCGGTTGACAATTTCATTTGACATGCAGAAGCTCCTCAAGAAGAGTTGATCCCAGTTGTTGATTCATTCAAGTGCTTCGCGTGTGAATATATGTTTGTTCATGAACTCTTTACCTACCCCTATGTCTTCAAGACTTCCTCCTACTTTCTCTTCCAGGAGATTGAGTGTTCCTGTTTTAATGTATGATCTTTAATCCATTTTGACTTTAACTTAGTGCATGGTGATAGAGCTGGGTCAAGTTTTAGTTTTCGGCATGTGGAAAGCCAGGTTTTCCAGCATCATTTGTTAAAGAGGCTATCTTTCTTCCAGTGAGCTTGTTTAACCCTGAAGATTAGATGGCTGAGTGTTCATAGATACTTCTGCACCTTCTAATCTATTCCATTCATCCTCAGGTCTATTTTGTTGTCAATACCATGTTGATTTTATCACAGTGGCTTTGTAGTATAATTTCAAGTCAGGAATTGTGATGCTTCCTGCCTTGTCTTTATGGGCCAAGATTGCCTTTGCTATTCTAGGTCGTTTGTGGTCCAAATAAATTTTAGAAATGATTTCTCTATGTCTGGGAGGTATGTTGGTGGCAGTTTAATAGGAATTGCATTAAATCTGTACAGCCATTTTGGGAGTATGGCCATCTTCACGATGTTGGTTCTTCCTATCCAGGAGCATGGAATATCTTTCCATTTTCTGAAATCCTCTATAATCTCTTTTCTTAGGGTGTTGTAATTTTCCATGAAAAGATCTTTGACTTCCTTGGTTAAGTGAATCCCAAGGTATTTCATTTTCTCTCATGCTACTGTAAAAGGTATTGTTTTTATTGTTTCCCTTTCAGTGTGCTTGTTATCTGTGTAGAGGAATGCTATTCAATTTTGAGTACTGATTTTGTGTCCTGCTATGCTGCTGAATTTCTGTATCAGTTTCTAGTAGTTTCTTGGTGGAATTTTTGGGGTCTTCCAAGTAAAGTATCATGTCATCTGCAAATAGTGATAATTTAACTTCTTCTTTTCCTATTCTTATTCCCTTTATTTCTCCCTCTTTTCTAATGGCTGTTGCTAAGGATTCCAAGACTATATTGAATAGGAGGGGTGATAGAGGACATCCTTGTCTTGTACCTGGTTTAAGAGTAAAATATTTCAGTTTTTCCCCATTTAGGATTATATTAGCTTTTGGGTTGTCATAGATGACTTTTATCAAGTTAAGATAGAGTCCATCTGTTCCAATTTTCTGTAGGACTTTGAACATGAATGAGTGTTGGACTTTGTCAAAAGCTTTTTGGCATCAATTGAGATGATCATGTGGTTTTTACATTTCAGTCTAATAATATAGTGTATTACATGTTTAGCTTTTTGAATATTGAACCATCCTTGCATCCCTGGGATGAATCCTACCTGGTCATGGTGTATGATTTTCTTGATGATTTGCTGTATTCTATTTGCCAGGATTTTGTTGAGTACTTTTGTGTCGATGTTTGTGTGATGGAGATTAGCCTGTAGTTCTCCTTTTCAGTTGTGTCTTTCCCTGGTTTTGGAGTCAGTATTATATTTGCCTCCAGAAATGATTTTGGGAGGACTGTTTAGTTTTCAACTTCACTGAAGAGTTTGTGGAATTTGGCGATTATATCTTCTATAAATTGCTTGTAGAATTCCGCTGTGAATCCATCAGGACCTGCCCTTTTCTTTGTCAGTAGGCTTTTTATTATATTTCGTATTTCATTGTCTGTTATTGGCTTACTGAGAGTTGTTATATCTTCTTGATTCAGTTTTGGTAATTTGTACCTTTTGAGGAATCTGTCCATTTCTTCTGCATCTTCTATTCTGTAAGTGTAAAGATTCTTGAAGTAACTACTAATAATTTTCTGAATTTCTGCTGGGTCTGTGGTGTTTCACCCTTTTCATTCCTTATTGCATGTACTTGAATTTTCTCATGCCTCTTTTTGATGAGGATGGTACGAGGCTTATCAACTTTATTTAGTTTTTCAAAGAACCAACTTTTTGATTTGTGAATTCTTTGAACTGTTTTCTTCATCTCAATTGAATTAATTTGTGCTCTAATCTTTATGATTTCTTCCCATCTTTGTGCTCTGGGTTTCATTTGCTCTTCTTTTTCTAGATGTTAGAGGTGTAACATTAGGGTGTTTATTTGTTCCCGTTCTGTTTTCCTAAAGGGTGAGTTCATAGCTATCATTTTTCCTCTAAGAACTGCTTTCATTGTATCCCATAAATTCCGGTAAGTTGTGGTTGAATTTTCATTGAACTGTAGATGTTGAATTTCTTGTTTAATTTCTTCTTCAACCCATTGATTGCCGAGCAGGGTGTTGTTTAGTTTCCATGAATTTAGTGGGTTTTTCTGGTTTCTTTTGTTACTTAGTTCCAGTTTCATTGCACTGTGGTCAGATAATATGCATGGGATAATTTCTATTTTCTTGCACATACTTACGTATGTCCTCTGGACTAGTATGTGATCTATTTTGGAAAATGACCCATGTGCAGCTGAAAAAAATGTGTATTCAGCTGTGGTTGGGTGGAACACTCTGTATATGTCCACCAGGTCCATTTGTTCCAAGCTCTGGTTCAGTTCTGCTACGTTCTTGCTAACTTTTTGTCTGGTTGATCTATCTCTTTGAGATAAGGGTGTGTTAAGGTCTCCTGTTAAGATTGTGTTCTTAGACATTAGGTTTTTCAAGTCCATTATTTGTCTTACATAGTTCGGTGCTCCTGTATTTGTTGCATAAATATTTATGAGTGTTACCTCTTGCTCTTGAATTTTTCCCGTGACCAATATATAGTGGCCTTCTTTGTGTCGTTTGATCATTCTTGGTTTGCAGTTGAGACTGTCTGAGAACAGAATTGCTACTCCTGCTTTTTTCTGAGGTGCTGGGGCATGCAGTATTGTTTTCCATCCTTTGACTTTGAGCCTATGAATGTCCTTTTGAGTTAAGTGTGTTTCTTGTATACAGCATATTGTTGGATTTTGTTTCCTAATCCAATGTGCCAGTCCATTTCTCTTAATTGGAGAATTGAGTTAGATTACATTGATGGTTATAATTGAAATGTGCTGACTTATGTTTGTCATGATATTTACCTGCTGTTGTTTACTCCTTTGTATCCTGTGTTTACTTATCTGTCCTGTTTAGTGGGTTCCTTCCATTCTCATTCATTGAGTTCTGGTCATTGTGGTCTCTCTCTAGAACATCTTTCAGCAGCCTGTGAAGGGATGGCTTTGTCATCATGAAATTCTTTACTTGTTCTTTGTCATGGAAGTATTTCACTTCTCTATCAAACTTGAAAGAGAGTTTTGCAGGGTATAATAGTCTGGGCTGGAATTTGTTTTCGTGTTGGACTTGAAGAACTCTGCTCCATGCTCTCCTTGCCTTCATTGTTTGTGTAGAGAAGTCAGCTGTAATTCTGATGGGTTTTCCTTTGAATGTGATCTGCTTCTTCTCTCTAGCACCTTTCAGTATATTATTTTTGTGTTGGATTTCTGCAATCTTATCTATTATATGTCTCAGTGTGTTTCTACTTGGATTGAAGTTATTTGGTGTTCTGTATGCTTCTGTGACCTGAATGTTAGATTGTTTCCTCATATTTGGGAAGTTTTCTGTGATTACTTCTCCCCAAATTCTTTTTATGTCATTTGTATTGACTCCTTCATTCTCATTGATACCAATTTTTCTCCCATTGTTCATCTTGGCATCATCTTGCAGGTGATGGATTATTTTTTCCTGCATTTTCATTGTTTTTAAGAGATCTTTTCTTATCTTTTCACTAGCTGCACTGGTATCTTCAAGATCTGACACTCTGTCTTCGCTTTCACTCAAAAGATTTTGTAGACTCGTGATTGCTATTTTTAGTTCTTTTATATCTCTTTGACTGTATTTCATGCATTCTATTTCTTTTCTGTATTGTTCATTCAAGGAATCCATCATATTCTGATCTCCTCGATTATTTTTACCCATATCTTCTTTAGAGGTAGTTATTAATTCTCTTTCTGCAGTGTTTCTTCCAAGTTGGGTTTCCTCTGTATATTTCCGGACTTTTTTCTGTGTTTCAGATGCTATGATTTCAAAGAATTCTTTTTTTTCAAATAATTCTTGTTTGATTTCAGAATGTATTTCTGCTTTGAGTTCCTCATGACCTTTCTGCTGTTGTGTCTTTGCTTCAGATGCTGTTAATTCATACGTTTCAACTGCAATAGTGCTCTCTGCACTTATTCTTGGTGAGCATTGTTTTTCTACCCAGTGTTTCTGGAATTGATTCTTTATTTCAGATACTATGTATTCAGATATTTCTTTTTTAATTTGTGGAATTACTTCTTGTCTGATTTCCTCTATACCTTTCTGCTGTTGTTCCTTTGCTGCTGTATCTGTTAATTCATTCATTACAGCTGAGCTAGTGTTCTCTGCCCTTACTGGTAGACTCGAGGTCTGGGATCGTGTTTTTCCCCTTGTGTTTGTCATGTTGTATAGCACTGACCTTTGACCTTTGGTGTAGAGCTTTGTTGCAGCTGTAACCTTAGCTTGTTATGAGATTCTGGTGCCAGTCTATTAAGTTTGAGATTATCCAGGTATGCCTATTCTGGATCTAGCTGTTGTGTTCAGTTCCTTTTTGCTGCAGCTCTTGTGGTTCCCCTCTGTTGGTTCCCTGGTCAAGCGAGCATGAACCAAACTGGGATGCAGAGCAAGGAATGAAAATTCCTACTGTCTTGGCTGGCTTTGGGGTGAGGATCCGGAAAATTGCCAGAGTCAGCCCTCCCGTATCAGGCAGGTTGCTCTCTAGGTGGGCGGGCCTGGGCTTTGGTGGATCTGCTGGGCTCCCAAAGGATAGTGGATGATCTTATTCACTAAGTAGGCTATACTGGGTCAGCCAGCCTGTGTTGGGTCCGGGTCTACAGGCCAGAACCCAAGAAGGCTGGCAAAGGTCCCTACGGTGCAGCGGGCCTGGAGCCCTCACTCACAGGCCAGGCTGCACTGGGTTTCGGGCCATGGAGTGGGACCGGTGTTCACTGAGAAATGTCTGTTCAGCATGGCAGGCTTAGAGTTCTCACTCTAGGCCGACCTGCACTAGGTCTGGGGCTGTGGGGTGGGACAGGCAATCACTGGAAAATGTTTCTCTGGCCCAGCAGGCCTGGAGTTCTCACCTGGAGTTCTACACTCACTGAACTTTGGTGCCCAGGGAGTCGGGGAAATTCCCACTCTCTCGGTGGGCTTTAGGGCAGGGGATCAACAGAGGTGCTGGTGAGTGGGTCCTGAGGTTTCAGGTCGGTCACTGGCTTGGAGGGCTTTGGGATGGGGATCTGGGTAGCACACGTGGGAAGAAGCTAAAGGCTCTTTCTCAGCCTCACCACACACTCACTGATCTGGGAAGCCTTGTGAGTCATACAAATTCCCAGTCACTGGGAGAGCTTGGGGCAGGATCCAGGAGGCTGCTGGGGTCATTCGCTGTCTCTGGCCAGTCTCTTGTTTTTTTTTTTTTTGGTTTTTTTTGCAGAACTGGGGATTGAACTCAGGCCCTTGCACTTGCCAGGCAAGCGCTTATTCTACTGAGCTATCTCCCCAGCCAGGCCAGTCTCTTGGGCTGGGCAGTCGTGGGCAGGATCGAGGAGGCTTCTGGAGTTGGCTGTGCTGTCTCAGGCCGGTCTCTGGAGCTGGGCGGTTATGGGCGGGCTAGCAGACATAATCTTTATTCATCCCCAAAATGTCAAATATCTGAGAAGAAGAGGGGAAATTTGTAAACAAATATTTTCAAGAGATATCAAATCAATACACATGATTTTTCACTGCAATTAATTATCTATTATTTTAAAATTTTACCACTAGGTGTGAATTATACATCAATAATTTGCAAGATTTTTCTCC
The DNA here is from genome assembly GCA_004027165.1 of Ctenomys sociabilis. Classification (NCBI taxonomy): domain Eukaryota; kingdom Metazoa; phylum Chordata; class Mammalia; order Rodentia; family Ctenomyidae; genus Ctenomys; species Ctenomys sociabilis. The sequence continues at coordinate 614 of PVKA01037268.1, read as the reverse complement.
AGTACTGGGGATTCACATTAAACTATATTTCCAAAAGGGAATGAACTTATGCAAAAGGAAAGAGTTACTCAGTTGAGGAGTAGGGCAGGACAGGGAGTGAGGGAAAGAGCTTTATCTAGGTATGTAATCAAGACAACTATACTGTGCATTTCTGCTGATCTATGGAAAGGAGCAAATAATACTTAATATGTTTTGTCTCCTTTTTTCTATTGATTGCACTTTGTCTCATTTTAATTTCTTATACATTTCTTTCTTTTTTCTTTCTTCTTCCAATTTTACATGCACATATCTGGTAATATGAATAACTGGTGGGAAGACAACACTATGCATTACAACAAATACTGTGAAATTCATATTACTCTGTTAAGTGAAATGCTATATAACTTGTAATTTTTTTCTGTTTTAATTTTAATTTGTACCTTCTTTAAAAAATAAAAAATCCTACATCCCCACTTTGTTTTGAGGCAGATTTATTTAACATCAGATGAACACAAAATGCCAGGCCCTGATCTCTGGTGGTCCAGGGCTTCCATGAGATAGGCAAGCAGGAAGTACTAAGTCAGAATTGCTACATCCCCACTTTTGTTAGTGTTTGTGTGTGTGTGTGTGTGTGT
>PVKA01037267.1:0-21136 GCA_004027165.1 Ctenomys sociabilis | reverse complement strand
ATGTATGCACCTTCTATGATACCAAAACATTATGAAAACAGTTTGCAATGTATTAATTTATCAAATCCATCTTGTCAAGGTATCTTGAAACTATCTCATTGATATTTGTACTTCAATAAAACAAATAAATAAATGTCTGTTGAATATTTGAATTAAGGTGACTAAAATTTGGAAGAATGGAACTGTCGTAAGCAGAGAAAAAGACTACAAGATAAGCTAGGTTGGAAGCATTGTCAGGAGCTCACTTACTACTTTTACATTTGAGATATTCCTCAGACATTAAAATTGAGAAATAAAGTAATAGACTTATCAAATAAAATATAGATGTCCAGCTAAATTAAGATTATAGATTTTTGAAACAATGTAATGTTAATATAGTCCAAATCTGTACTGATACAGAATTATGTTCAGAAATGTTCATTGGTTCTCTGAAATTCCCCAAAGCTGTGACTTAGAGGAGGAGAAGTCTATTCTGGCTCGCAGTTAGAAATTTTAGCTCCTACTGGAGCGATTTAACCATAAAAATGGTGTGGAGGAAGGGCCTGCCTGGGCAGAGGAAAACTGCTCAGGCCATGCCAGAAGGAGACAGAGGAGGGGGTGGAGGACTGGAGGAGGGAGTAAGCGGGAGAGAAGAGGGAGATGCGTGGTTCTAGGTCATGCCCATAGTCAGCTGCTTCCTGAGGAAGCCACACTCCTTATCAGCAAGTCATCTGAGGTCACTTCATCAGTCCTAGTCCGAACTTCTTCCATAAGCTTCACCTGTGAGCACATGATGCTTTTCAGGAGCATCTATCAATGGACCATAGCTGTGAGCTACACTGTAAGCCAAGTGAAGAAAGGCGTCAAGTAAAGGTGAGCAACAGTGTCCAGGGCTGTCCATGACTGGACGGTAATGAAGGAAGACACTGCGAAGGGACCTACCAAAGAAGATAACCTTCACGAAGTGGACAAGATAATTTTGAGAGGGTTAGAGACAAGCCTTAACATGACATTCAGAAGCTTTTTGGAGATGATGAGTAGAGGAAAAAACTTATAAGGAGTTTTATAAAATGAAAAAAATCAATACAGCTTTATGTGGAAAAGAAAATAAGGTCAATATACATTTCTTTATAAAACAGGAAATAACAAAATGCATGCACATAGGTAGAATTTAAAGACAGAGCAAACTTAATGACTCAGGACATGTTGGAGACAACTGCTGGGGAGCATCCTGTTAGGAAAAGGAAGAATTTGCCTTTGACAGAGATAGGCAGAGTTTACCAAGAGCAGCCAGTACCAAGGTGGAGTTGATGACACAGGCACAAGGAGCTGAGCAGGAGAGGCAATGATGCTTGAAATTTTTCAGCTAATGAGAGCAAACATTAGGGAAAACATACAGAAGCATAATCCCTTTCATGTCTTATTTAACTCAATAGTTTTGCATTTCCATCTTGTATGAATTGGTTGGTTCTTCCATTTCAAAGGCTTGCTACTTTGTTTCTGTCTTATTTGATGGTGTGTGTCTTAGCTTCTCTTGTGGTTTACAAATTCTCAGAAGTCAGAGTTCATAGTAGTTCAGATCGGAGTTCATGTGCCATAGCAGGTGAGCAGTGAATGCTCATGAAGAGTCAAGCATTTTAAACATGAAATGCACTTTAAGTGGAAATAGGCCAGAAAAAGAAATGCCACATTTTCTTGCTATTTTTGTAAACTGCAAATTTGATTTCATAGAACAATAAGGTGGTCACTAAAGACTTTGAAGGGCAACAGGATGGGCAGATGGAATGAGGGTAGATATAGTGGCAGTGAAGCACAGCTGGAGAGGACTTAGCTCTGGTGCCTTTTAGATTGGCATAACCATTGAGGGCAGCAATCTGTAGTGTATTTGGAAATAACTACAAGAATGTGAAAGTCACTGACACATAAAAATGATGAATTTTTGAGAGGATGGACCTTGGTTCATTATTATGCCTTGGATGTGCATATAAAATTCTTGCATTGTATCTCATAGAGATATACAAATATTATCTCAATAGATGTTTAAATGAAATGTATTGTAATCCCTCAGAACTTTCATTTGGCATAAAATTTCTTTGCTTTTTTGAAGATCCACTGTGTATTACAGAAGATTCTTTGATCTATCAGTTAGGAAAGTGTGAATTATAGAAAACACTGGCTGAAATGTGTCAGCAATGGGTATTGGCCACTCAGGCTACATATAGTTTTTAAACAGAGTATCCATTACATGTCGAAGTTGAAAGAGAGCCTCAGTGATTCCAAGTATAAGCAATGCATTCCCTGTATGACTTGAAACAGTTTAATAGTAAGGATTTTAAAATACATTGCCTATCATGTTCTTCCAAAATACTGGCCAAATAAAATTATGTAAATATTTTAAAAATTAGTCTCAAGAATTCATTGCAAGTAGTTATTCTCAAGAATTCAGTATATATTAATGGCCACCAAGTGTTGGTATGCTAACATTCACAAATAAAATGATGGATGTTATATTTGATGAGAATATTTGGTATTAACTTCAAAAGTATATAATTATAACCCCCATTTATTTTAGAGTATAGATTTAACCACACATTATGCAAATTAAAAAGATATTATCTTCAGTGTTTATGTAATTGTACAGTATTTCCTCTAAAATTATGTGTAATATCTATAATTAAATAAATGCCCTTTTCAATTACTGTAAAGTCTCCTAATCCTTCTGCTTCTGTAAACAAAGAGCTATTGTAGCATCCCGGTGAGTGTTAGTTACTCAGGGCAATGACACACATTGCCTCTTGTCTCTTAGGAGGAAGAAACAGACAATTAACTCTGTGAAGGTGAGCTGTCACAGAAATACACTCATCTTCAGCAATTAGTGTGAGCACCAATGCATCCATTCAAATTACAATTAGACTAATTGTCTTTTTAAATTTATGTGCCCGGCCTTTAATGGTAAAACTATTTCAGATAGCTCCAAGTATAAAATGAATTCTTAGTTATTTTTATAATCGAATCATCCAGCTTCCATTTGCTCAGACATTCCCCATGTCAAAGAACCAGCTACATCTGGATTCAGTTTCACACTATTTGATGCAACTATTTTCAAAAGCAAAGGCAGCTCAATAAAATGATTAATCAATTTAAAGACAGAGCTTATTATAAACAGCTGACATGTAAATATAGGACTGTTAAGGACTATCATTTCTGCTTGTTTTATTCCTCTTAGTATCATTTTGTTTGAAAACATATTCTTTTCATTTTTGTTACTTTTAAAAAATTCCAGCCAAATCAGCTTTACTGATTTTACACTGAGACATCGTGTTTCAGTACATTTGATATCTATTACCTCTAAATGTCTAACATCTGTGCCATATACATTAACCATGCTTCCCTGGGGACCTGTCATCCTTCAGTGGCTGCTTCCTTCTTTCCTAGACTATGGTGGTATCACTCTGCTTTTGTGGATCATATTATTTAATGGAGATGTGTTTTTTCCCTTGCTTTCTGTGACTAAGACAGAACAAGAGAGTACTAGAGGTCGAGTGGATGCCAGAATCCATGCTTGCCATCTATTTTGCTTTACAGTTCAGGCATGACATTCAAGGTACCATCCACAGCTCAGAAGAGAGAACCAGGAGAACATCTCAAATCATATTCCTTTCAGGCTCACACATAAACAAATGTTTGCACGGGAGTTAAAATTCTTGTTATTGTTGCTCTTCTATATGAACTGCATGAGGTCATTAGTGGTCTTTTAATACTCTACCAAGTACGTTGTGCTTGCATATCACTTTGTTTCTACTGCTTCAATCCTCTGCGTCTTTAGATGTGGCCTACATCATTTATGGATGCAGTGTGGACAGGCTGGCTACCTTCCAAAGACCTGTGTTTTGTTTTTTGCTTTTCTTCTCTGTGCAAAACTTTATAAGCAATTAAACTGCCCACTACTTCTCTTCTGTGTCTCCTTTGTGCCCTGCATTATCTGTTTCAGTAATCATTAAACTGTCCTTGCTTATGTAGTTGCCGGCCACTCCAGACAGAAAAAAGACAAAACACATAACTTATATTATGGAAGTGGCCTTAGGGCCCTTTCAGCTTGGAACTGTTCACTGACACAGTGCACAGCCATGGATTTAGAGAGCTTTCTGAGTCCAAAACCCATTTCTCCATTCCTCTTTCCACCTCAGATCTTTGAACGCTATCTCCTGAAGAAACATCAAGTAGTTACATATTTTACTTATTCAATTTTGCATCACATACTTTTGGAGGTAGCCAGAATACTATCATTTATTTTCTTAAGCTAATATTCCTGTATCAGTTCAGATATTGTAACTCCAGAAACAGTTCAAGCCAGAAACAAGCATAGAAGAGGCTGTGATGGACTTCAGCATTCTGGGAAGTACCATCCTCTGTCCATAATGATTCCAGTCATGTAGAACATTGGCATAGGGCATGCCACATTTTAATTCTTGTTTTCCCCTTCCCTCTGCTTCCCTTTTATTTTTTAAGCATCAGATTTATTTATCATTATAAGACTTTATAAGGTGGATTATCCTGTACACGGACTAAAAGCCAGATTAGAAAGAGATCCAAGAAAAGGCCTAGAGGTGAGAAAGGGAGAATTATCACTTCTAATGTACATCCATTTTTCAGAATCTCTAAGAACTAGATTAAGCATTAAATCAATATAAAATCTGATTAGCAGCATACACTATAATTTTATTCATTCTTAATCTAGCTTTAGAAAGTCTTTGAAGAGCTGGGGTCTTTATAAGCTTGCAATGCTTGTCGTTATTAATACATTTATGAAATGAAGGCTTAACCCAGGTTTTCACTCACATCTAAGTGAACATAATGGGGATGCTGCTATAGCATGTGTATATTCATTTAAATGCAACAATGAATTTTACTTTAGATAAATCATATTGTCAACATTGTAATATTTAAAAACCATCCATAGAAAATCAAGTTAAGGCCAGCTCAATAATGTATGATGTACTAAGAAAATTACTATTTTGTTCTAAGTCATTATAGTAAGAAACACTCTTAAAAATGTGCTATGTAAATCATCTGTCTTAAAAGCCAATATGAGGATCTGGACATACTTGAGCAGTAATTTGGTAATAAGTATTAGATGGGTTATGCAAGTTGAGTGCCTGTTTTTTTTTTTTTTTTTTTTTTTTCATAACCAGGGATCAAACTCTGGTCCTCAGGAAGTGCTTATTCTACTGAGCCATCTCCCTGGCTCCCAAGTGCCTCACTTTTGATGAACCAGAGAAGTTTTAGATTCTAACTTTCAGTACTCAAATATCTACCAATATAGTAATATATTTTAATATATAATAATACCTTAAGAGACCCAAGCCTAAGCTGAAGTTCATTCATTTTTAATTTATATGTACAGTCCAAAGGTGATTTTATATAATATTTTTAGTACACTGCAAACTGTCACATGAGGTGAGATGTGAAACTTTCCTCTAAGGCCCCTGCTTCCTGCTTACTGTTGGCTTCTGGCCTGTCACCTTGCTTTGGAATCAACAGACGATTGATCAAAACCCCCTCAAACTGTGAACCAAAATAACCTTTTTCTCCTGTAAGCTATGAATACTAAGGTTTATGTCTCATTGTCAAGAAGGCAGTCAATATTGGGCATCATGCTGGGCCTCAAAAAGATACAAATTTTGGAAGATTTCAGATTTTCATGTTAGCAATATTAAGCCTGTACTCCCAAACACTAAAGAAAGATTTTAAATTTATTTACCAGTTGAGCATATATACACCTAAATGTATTTTTCATCGTTTGCCCTTATGATAATAAGTGCACGCTCATAAAATGTCTCTTGTAGGGAGGAAACAGATCTGAGGAAACCTAAGAAGAAACCATTGATCTCAATAGCTCTGGAACTGAGTACATTGAATATGATATGATCTATATTGGAAATATAAGTCATGAGTATGTTTATTGTTTATGTTTCGTTTCATCTATATCTATTGTCCCAGACACACAAAGAAGAAAAAAATCGTGAAATAAAGTAGTGTTTGTTGAGTAGAAACACTCAGAGTAGTGTTTCTCCTGGAATGGTTCACAGAAAGGACTCATCTGGAAGACCCCATCTGCAAGATGAGATTGCAGATTTCTGGTTCTTCATCCCAAATCTGCTGAAGACCAATGAAAACTGAAGCACAACCATGTGTGAACAATGAGATGGCAAGGTGATGTAATTCAGGAACTAAATTGAGAATTAGGTAAAATGAGTTCCTATTTCAATTGTACCAGAAACTAAATATGAGAAATTATGACTACACTGTTATCCTCTTGGCTACCCTCCAGCTCTTGAGTTCTCTTATGAAAATATATTTTATTTAATAAAACATGTATCATATTTCTTATCCTAATCACTTCAAATCTTCTAGGCATCTCATGGTTTCTTAAATATACAATATTATTTCATATGTGTTTCAAGACATTTTCCAAAATATTTAAGTTATAGTATTAAACTTGATTTGAGTTCCTGTGGTGGACCAGGTTCTTGCTGTGCACCAAATGATGGTCTAGCTACAACTTTCAATGATTCTTTAAAGCAGTTCATTGTAATCCTTTTATTAATGAAACACCAAACTTATATGAAGTTTCACAGTAAGTTGCTTGCAGTATTCCTCTCTGCTCAATCTTGTGCATGGAAAACTTTCAACGTGTTTTGGAAAGGGGACAGAAGTGCTAAGCTGTGGAAATCTATGGCATCTGCAGGACCTGATGGCCTGGCTTGTGTGGCTGTTCTCTGGGGTGGGGCTAAAGAATAGGAGCAGAGAAAGAGAATATTTATCAGCCAGAAATGTCAGCCAGAAGTAAGAGTATATGTTAGTGCACATTCTTTTTATGAGGAGAAATTGCCTGAAGGCAGGACTTAAACTACCTGGTGATAGTAAGAACTTTTAAGTGTGTTAGTAAATATCGTCTAAAAAATCTGAAGTGTCTTCTTTCTTATGTACTGAAAACATCCCACATGTCATAACAAGCCTAAAGAAATTATTAGAAGCATAGAAAAATATTGTCGTGTTAATTACAGATTCAAAAATCATCATCATTCTAGCAGAACACGTATCTTAACGATGCCATGAGTATGACAAAGGATATTTAATGGCATTGGGAAAGAAGTTATAACAGAGAACTCTATCTTCTGGTGACATTTTTAACATGCCTTTAATCAGAGATCTGTCTCAAATGTGCAGCAAATGGGCACAACGTGAAGACTTGTACTGGACCACGGTGTTGACATTTTTAACAAGGCTGACTTTGGGCACATGGAGCAGCCTCAGCTCAGCTTTCTTACGCAATTTCATATTCTTTCCAACTACAGTGTTCCCTGGTCCCTCATACTAAATACCTGAGAGTGGCTTTTCTGCTAAAGTGAAATAGTGCACTATATGCTAGACTCATATATCTCCCTCTCAAAATATTTGACCAGCAAAATAGGATTAAAATTGTGTGGACAAATGTGGGTTTTAATGACTTTACCTATTGGGAACTATTCATCTCTGTGTTGTCTTTATTATTTGATATGTTGTTTGTGGAAGGAGTATATGACTAGTGGCCAAAGTCTACATTATGTCATCTATCCGGTTCCATAAACACATTACACATACCACACAGACATAAAGCTGTGAGCTGTGGTTAGTTAATTATATGTAATGCATATATATATATATATATATATATATATATATATATATATATATATATATTCACTTACAGGGGCTTAATTATAAATTTAGATTTTGGTTGTGAGACTTTTTGGAAATACCACATCATTACAGTGTATCAGAATAATTTAATAGCTTTATTTAATGCATATATATATATATATTCATTTATGGGAGATTAATTATAAATTTAGATTTTAGTTGTGAGAACTTTTGGAAATACCACATCATTACAGTGTATCAGAATAATTTAATAGCTTTATGTGTTTAGATGAACAAAATCCATTTGAAATATTGCATACAAAACTAATTTTTGAGAAAATTTCCATTAACTACACCGTATTGTGAGATAACTTGGCAAAAGTGTTAGTCTGTATTAGAAATAGATGAGGTCCAGGTGTTGCCAAAGCACTTTCATTTCAAATCCTGCATTATAAACTGTTACCAAATACACTCATTTAACTAATAAAGCTAAACAATGAAGCATAGCATTAACCCTGGCAACAAATATTTTAGGTTAAAATTTAAGTATAAAAGACATGTTTTTCTTAAGGAAAGTTTTAAAAGCTCATAATGTTGGACATATGGAAAGCTTCTACTGCTTACTCAAATTGTACTTGATTATGCAGACACTTTGGCTTGCCCAAGGAATGTCTGTTCTTCTCTTTCACGTGATTTTCATGGAAGCGTCTTACAGCCAACAGATCAACATCTCCTAAACCGTCTTGCTGTTGGCTGTGGTAAGGATAATTCTGGACAATGGCACAGAAGTGGGTGCATCAGGCGGGAAGCCCCAGAGAGATACCTAATCTCACTGACAGACAGATTCTCTTACTTCCACTTTTCCATGTAAAATGTTAGATGTAAATAGCTGGTGATAGTGTGGTGATGACCAGGCACAGGAATGCTCCACCTCTGGCTTATGAACCAAAAGAAGCATTGTGCAATTTATCTTATTTATAAACCATACTCCATATAAATACCTGCTATGGGCTTTTTGCATTTTAACATTATGTATTTGCCTTAGTATTTTAAGAAACTTTAATACTACAAGTGACATTTTTCCATGATGGTGTGGAGCATGCTTTTGCTTAAAGAAAATAAATATCTCAGTGATAATCAAGGTCATGCACCAAGTCACATATTCTATTTTACAACTAAAAGAATTCAGTAAGGATTACCATTGCTATTCAGTCTTAATATGGAGCCCACTGAGCATAACATCTAATTTTTCTTATATGATTATGACTTAATGACAAAACCCAGAAGTTTTAAGATGTATCAAAATTATACTCTTGGGCTTACAGGATGGCTCAGAGATAGAAAGCACCTGTTTAGGCAAGCTTAGGGAGGCACAGAAGACTGCGGTTCAATCTCCAGCACCACATGCTGCCCCTGCCCGACCCCCAGGGTGGGCTTAGCCTGTTTAAAAAGCATATATGTTCTGGTTTGATTTAAATATACTTTGTTCAGTGTCTTCTCAGAGAAATCATTGTATACCACAAGTTAGACATAGTAGTCTTTGCTCTGCAGGACCCTAAATATTGCACATTATATAGCTAGTATTTAAAATTAAAGTAGGTATGAAGAAAATCTTCATACTAAATGAATTTTGACTGGATCCCTTGTATAATATCAGTTAGTTTGCTGTTGTTATAATATTAGTCAGTTTGTCTTTTCTTCTGAAAGTGTGTGTTATGTTTCTTTTCAAGTCATATTTATAAGTATGTATGCCACATGTATCATGGACATTCATTATTCAGGGTCTTTTCATTTGCTAAAGGAATTACAGTGAATCATTTTCCTTATCAAATTTAAACATGCTGTGCTGATTGGGTAAGGGGAAAGCGTGTTTAGAATTACTGAACTGGGAAGCATTAAACTCAAAAACTTTTTATTTATGTATCTTCTATAATGGATACTGTCTGTCTAGATCAGGTAAAGTCATTGTATTGCCTTTTTGTCTGATTTTCCTAGAACTTGTTTAGAAATGCGCTACTTTTACTTTCTTTTTCTTTGTGGAACCAGGGATTGAACTCAGATCCTTGTGCTTGCCAGGGAAGCGCTTATTTCACTGAGCCATCTCCCTGGCCCCTAATTTTATATTCAAGTAAGATTATAAATGTTAAATTGTTGGAAGTGAAACCAAAAAACTTGAGTATTGGCAACATGTAGGAATGACTGTGAATGGGATCCCAGAGTATATCATCCTTTTCTATGTGTGTGGCAGTACTTGGTACTGAATATGGGGTTTTGCACATGGTAGGCAAGAGCTGTACTACTGAACTACTTCCTACAGCACTTCGTACTTGTATCTTTATAATAATCTGAACAATGTACTGTATTATTGCTTTCATTATTGTAAAACAGACATGCTCCAACCACTTTTATGTTTGTTCTTGATGCTGCTGTCCTTTAAATAGTGAGATATCAAAGATGAAGGTGGTTAGGACCACATTTTGATTGAAAAGTAAGACAGGATTTAGGAACATCTGAGAGGTTTAAATGAGATATAGCTGTTGGACCCCTAATTAATCAAAAACCTAGTATCTAATGAGAATTATAATGAGGTAGTTTTTCTCTCTTAAAGATTTTTAAAATAATGTCTTATTATTAGGCTTATTTTATCCATAATAATTGCACACTTGGAAGTATAAGTTGAAAACCCTTTTGACACACATATCCACTTATGTAATTACCAGTTCAATTATTATTTAAAATATTTCCATTACCCCTTCAGGTTTCTTTCATCTATCAGATATTGATACTTTTCCCCCAGTTGATTCCATAAACTTCCTTGTTCAGTTTTGCTGGAATACCTCTCCCAATTTTCTGGAAAAATTCATTTGTATTTTTTTCATTTTTACCTGTTGCTTCAATAGGATTTTTTTTAGAATACTCATTAATAAAGCTTCTTCTCCCTGCACAGCCAGAACTGTGACTCAGGACATGTGATACAACTGGTCCCATTCAGGGAACACCTTTTCACATGCTTTTCTATGCTGCTCATATGGCAATCATCTTATTTTAATAAGATGATAAGGTGAAGTCAGTTTCCTTCTCTAAAACTAGTTACCTCCTCTTGAGGTCTTTTTTCACAATTTTATTGAGAAACAAATAGCAATGAGACATTTTCAAATCAAATTAGTATGGCAGTTTCAATAATTAATGCATTTCATATTGTTTTCTTAGTGGTTAACTGTTGTAGAAGATGCAGACATGATATTCTATTTACAAACAGTATTAGAACAAATCTCTCAATTCATTGAATTACGAGAATGTAGCTATGTAGCTGTATATCTATCTTAACCATTTTGAATATACAGATACAAAATGGTCATTCATTTGTATCCTCATTTTTGTTTAGTTTTGTCAATTAAATAATACAAGTGTGTTAGTTCAACAAAATATTCCCAAATAGTCCAGTAGCCCATAATATTATTGGGTTTTCTGTATGTCTGGCAATGTCAGAAGTTTTTGAATTGAGTCCTTTGCAGCTAGCAAAATAATATGGTTTCACTTTTATACTTCGGTTTACCACTTTTCTGCTGGATGGTTAAGACCAAGATAAAGCAAGAAACATAGCTTTTGTATCTGATTAAGTTCAGTCAAATCCCCTCAGGATTTATCCTGAGAAACTGTACTGCAGTTTGCAGATCCTTTGTCTGTGTTAGCCATGTGGATTAGTCATGGTCATTCTTGACCAAGTTGCTTTCTGTGAAAGCCTGAGAGAATGATTTTTCTCCAAGTGACTCTCCTTGGCACACTCTACATCCTCAATCACTTTCCTCTTTGGCCCCATAATCTCCTTGATCAGAAAATTTGGGACACAACTGAGTTGCATAATGTTACAGGTTCTCATATGTCCTGAGTCTTCATTGACCTTGAAAGGCTAGGGCCAAAATGTTGGCTTTCCTTGTGGCCCTCCTTTTTCCTCTAATTTTATTTCTGAAAACTTAGGTTGTTAACCCTCCAGAAGAGAAGCGTATTGTTATTACCATACATCCTAGGTTGTTGAGCTTGACCTCATTATCTGTCTGAATATCAAACATCTTAAGCTTAACATGGAACAGATATTTTTCATCAATTTTAATGTATCAATACATTAAAATTTAAGTCCCTACAAAATATAACCTAAAAAATTAAAATATATTTTAAAAATAGGGATAAACAATATATATGTTTACACATAAATTTAGAAATCTAACCATATGCAACACTGTAGCAGGACAGTCCCATATTACTACTTTTCCTTTCTTCTGCCTTCATTCACCACCCCCCCCCCCTTTTCAAACAAACATCTATGAGAGAAGCAGCTCGGCAGCAACCGGTATGTAATGACAAGCAACACCTATTCAGAAGACCAGAATGACAGGCATCCCCAGCCTGAGCCTACTACTACATATTGCCATCTTCAGTGCAGTTGCTTAGTTCACAGGTACCAGCATATATAATTAGTCATGGTGAGAATCCTTCCAATTAACTGTTAGATCCTAAAATCTTCTGAAGATTCTGAGGATCAATACCTTGCCCATCTTGTATATATAACTGTATGGCTTTGCCTCTGTTGTGTTTCCTAGGTCTTCTCTTTGCTCTCTCTTCATTGACTAGTCTTCAAGTTCTTGTTTTCCTTTAACTGTGTTATACCTTTCTATTTGTAATTCTTCTTTTGAGTTATTATACTAGAGAAACTATATGATATTTACAAATGTATGTCTGGTTTATTTCATTTACAAGTATATGTTCAAGTGGCATCTACTTAAATATGTAGGCTTCGAGTTTGTCATTTTTTTATAGCTGAGTAATACTCCATTGTATAGAAATACTACATCTTTTTCATCCATTCCTCAGATGACAGGTATCTTGGTTGTTTCCAAGATTTTGTTATCACAAATTGTGCTGCTATAAACATAGGGACACATATATAACTATGATATAATGTTATCAAGTTCTCCAGGAAAATTCCCAGTAGGGGCACAGCTGGCTTGAATGCGATTTCCAGTCCTATTTTCTTAGGGAGTCTCCAAACTGATTTCCATAGTGGTTCCACCAGTCTACATTCCCACCAGCAGTGGAGAAAGCTTCCTTTTTCCCCACAGACCCTCCAACATTTGTTGTTGGTTGATTTGTTTATGATAGCCATTATTTCTTGGGTGAGATGGTTTCCAGTGTTGTTTTTATTTGCATTTCACAGATGGCTACTGATGTGGAGTATTTTTTCATATATTTATTCACTTCTTTAATTTCATCCTCTGAGAATTTCTATTCTTCTTAGATGTCCATTTCTGGATTGGGTCTTTAAATTTAAAGGCCCTGATGTATTTTAGTTCTTTATATATTGTAGAGAGCAGACCTTTGTCTGAGTGCTTATTAGTTAAGATAATTTCAAAATTTGTTGGTTGTCTTTTCACTTTGTTGATAATTTCTTTTGACATACAAAAATTTCTCAATAAGAGATGGTCTCAGTTGTTAACTCTTTCAAGTGCTTCCCATGTGAATACATGAACTCTTTGCCTACCCTTATGTCTTCGAGAGTTCCTCCTACTTTCTCTTCCAGGAGATTTAGTGTTTCTGCTTTAACGTTTAGAACTTTGATCTATTTTGACTTCAGTTTAGCGCATGGTGATAGATCTTGATCAAATTTTTTTTTCGGCATGGAGAAAGCAAGTTTTTCCACCACCAATTGTTAAAGAGGCTATCTTTCTGCCAGTGAGTATGTTTGGCCTCTTTATCAAAGATAAGGTGGCTGAGTGTGTTCTTAGAGACTTCAGTGTCTTCTAATCTATTCCACTGATCCTCAGGTCTATTTTCTTGCCAGTACCATTCTGATTTTGTCCAGTAGCTTTGTAGTATAATTTTAACTCAGTAATTGTGATGCCTCCTGCCTTGCCTTTATTGGACAGGATTGCCTTTGCTATTCTAGGTCTTTTCTGGTTCCAAATAAATTTTAGGAACAATTTTTTTAGGTCTGTGAGTTATGTTGGTGGTAGTTTGGTAGGGATTGCATTAAATCTGTTCGGCAATTTTGGGAGTATGACTATCTTCACGATGTTGCTTCTTCCTATCCAGAAGTACAGAATGTCTTCCCATTTTCTGTAATGTCTACAATGTCTTTTTTGAGAATACTGCAATTTTCCTTGAAAGGATCTTTCAGTTCTTAAGTTAGGTTAATTCCAAGGTGTTTCACTTTCCTCAATGCTATTGTAAAAGGTATTATTTCTATAATTTCCCTTTCAGTCTGTTATCTGTGTAGAGGAATGCTATTGATTTTTGTGTACTGACTTTGTATCTTGCTATGAATGAATTTCTGTATTAATTCTAGTAGCTTCTTGGTGGAGTTTTTTGGACCTTCCAAGTAAAGTATTATGTCATCTGCAAATAATAATTTGACTTCTTCTTTACATATTTTAATTCCTTTTATTTCTCTCTGTTGTCTAATGGCTCTAGCTAATTATTCCAGAATTATATTGAACAGGAGGGGTGATAGAGGCCATGCTTGTCTTGTACCATATCTAAGAATAAAAGATTTTAGCTTTGCCCCATGTAGAATTATGCTAGCCACTGGGTTTTCATAAATGGCTTTTAACATATTGAAATAGAGGCCTTCTATTCCAATTTTCTGTAGTACTTTGAACATGAATGAGTGTTGGGCTTTGTCAAAAGCCTTTTCTGCATCAATTGAGATATCATGTGGATTTGAGGTTTTAATCTATTTATATAGTGTATTACATTTATAGATTTTCGAATATTGAGCCATCCTTACATCATTGGAAGTAATCCTACTTGTTCATGGTGTATGATCTTCTTGATGATTTTCTGTATTCTATGTGCTAGGATTTTATTGAGGATTTTTGCATCTATATTCATGAGGGACATTGGCCTGTAGTTCTCTTTTTTGATTGCGTCTTTCCCTGGTTTGGGAATCAGTATAATACTTGCCTCCAGGAATGATTTTGGGAGGACTGCTTCCTTTTCAATTTCTTTGAAGAGTTTGAGTAGTATAGGGATTATATCTTCCATTAATTTCTTGTAGACTTCAGCTGTGATCCATGAGGACCTGGACTTTTCTTTGTTGGAAGGTTTTTTACTACATCTCATATGTCATTGTCTGTTATTAGGCTATTGAGAGTGGTTATATCTTATTGATTCAATTTTGGTAATTTGTACCTTTCTAGGAAGGAATCTGTCCATTTTGTCTGTGACTTCTATTCTGTGAGAGTAAAGATTCTCAAAGTAACTATTGATAATCTTCTGGGTCTGTGGTTGTTACACCCTTTTCATTCCTTATTACTTGTATTTGAATTTTTCTCTCCTCTTTTTGATGAGGTTAGCTAGGGGATTATCAATTTTATTTAATCTTTCAAAGAACCAGCTTCTTGATTCCTTAACTTTTGAACTATTTTCTTCATCTCAATTAAGTTCATTTCTACTCTAATTTGCATAACTTCTTCCCGTGTTTAGACTCTGGGTTTGGTTTGTTCTTCCTTTTCTCATTGTTGGAGGTGTAGTTTAAGTTGTTTTTTTTTTTTTTTTTTTTTTTTTTTTTTTTTTTTTTTTTTTTTTTTTTTTTTTTTTTTTTTTTTTTTTTTTTTCCTATTCTGTTTTCCTAATGTGTGAGTTCATAGCTATAAATTTCCCTCTGAGAACTGCTTTAATTACATCCCATAAATTTTGATAAACTGTCCTTGTTTTTTTAATTGAATTGTAGATATTGTTGAAATTCTTGTTTGATTTCATCTGTGACCCATTGATTGCTAAGTAGGTTGTTGTTTAATTTCCATGTATATGGGTTTTTTTTCCCTGTTTCTTTTGTAGTTCATTTCTAGTTTCATTGTACTGTGGTCAGATAATATGCATGGGATAATTTCTGTTTTCTTACATATACTTAAGCATGACCTATGGACCAGTATGTGGTCTATTTTAGAGTGTGACCCATGTGCAGCTGAAGAAATGTGTATTGAGCTGTGTTTGGGTGGAACACTCTGTATATGTCCACTAAGTCCATTTGTTTTAAGCTCATTTTCTGTTCTGCTACTTCTTTCCTAATTTTTTTTGTCTGGTTGACCTATATTTTTGTGATGAGGGAGTATTAAGATCTCATGTTAAGATGGTAGTGTTGGACATTAGATTTTTCATGTCCATTAAGATTTTTTAAATATAGTTGTGTGTTCCCAAGTTTCGTGCATACATATTTATGAGTATTACCGCTCCCTCTTGGATTTTTCCCCTAACCAGTATATAGTGTCCTTCTTTATTTCGCTTGATCATTCTTGGTTTGAAGTTGAAACTGTCTGAGAAGAGGATTGCTACCTGTGCTTTTGTCTGATGTGCTGGGGCATGTAGTACTGTTTTCCATCCTTTTAGTTTCAGCCTATGAATGTCTTTTTGATTTAAGTGTATTTTTTGTATATAGCATATTGTTCGATTTTGTTTCCTGATCCATTGTGCCAGTTTACTTCTCTTAATTGGTGAATTGAGTCCATTTACATTGGTGGTTATAATTGAGATGTGTTGACTTATGATTGACATGCTATTTACCTGCTGTTGTTTACTCCTTTGTATCCTGTGTTTAATTGTTTGCCCTGTTTAGTGGGTTTCTTCTGTTCCCATTGCTGTAGTTCTGATCATTTTGGTCCCTCTGTAGAACATCTTTCAGTATTCTGTGAAGGATTGGTTTTTTTCATCATGAAATTCTTTAGTTCTTTGTTATGGAAGTACTTTACTTTTCCATCAAACACGAAAAAGACTTTTGCAGAGTATAGTAGTCTGGGCTGGAATTTGTTTTCATAGAGGATTTGAAGTACTGTGCTCCATGGTTTTTTTGCCTTCATGGTTTTTGAAAAAAAGTCAGCTATAATTCTGATGGGTTTTTCTTTGAATGTAATCTGCTTCTTCTCTATAGCAACTTTCAGTATGTTATTGCTGTGCCAGATTTCTGGGATCTTGACTATTATATGTCTCGATGTGTTTTTATTTGGGTTGAAGTTATTTGGCATTCTGTATGCTTCAGTTACCTGAATGTCGGATTGTTTCCTCATGTTTGGGAAGTTTTCTGCTATTACTTCTGCCCATATTCTCTTTATATCATTTGTATTGACTCCATCTTTCTCATTGATGCCTATTAGTCTCATGTTGTTCAGCTTTGCATCATCTTGCAGATGAAGAATTACTTTTTCCTGCATCCTAGTTGGTTTTAAGAGATCTTTTCTTACATTTTCACTAGCTGCACCAGCGTCTTCAAGACAGAATCTTGAAGATTCTATCTTCATCTTCACTCAGCTTTGCAGGCTTGTGGTTGAGATTTTAAGTTCCTCTATATCTCTTTGACTCTGCTTCATACAATGTGTTTCTTTCCTGTATTGTTCGTTGAAGGAGTCCATGGTTTTTCTAATCTCCTCTAATTTTTTAATCAATGTCTTCTTTGGAAGCAGCTATTAATTCTTTTACTGCAGAGTATTTTTCAGGTTGTGTTTCCTCCATGTTTTCCTTTATTTGATACTTTACTTCAGATACTATGAATTCAGGCATTTATTTTTTTATTTCAGAAATTAATTCTTTTTTAAATTCCTGTATATATTTCTGCTTTTGCTTATTTACTTCTGATGCTATTGATTCATACAGTTCAGCTGAATTAGGGTTCTCTTCTCTTGTTCTGGGTGGGCACTGGGTTTCCTTCTTTTTTTCTGCTTTGATTCCATACTTCAGATGCTATGTATTCAAAAATTTCTTTCTTTATTCCAGAAGTGAATTCTGCTCTGAGTTCCTCTATAGCATTCTGCTGTTGTTTCTTTACTTCTGACGCTATTAACTTATACATTTCAGCTGAGCTAGTTTCCTCTACACTCGTTCTGGGTGGGCTAGATGCCTGAGATTACATTTTGCTCCTTCTCTTTGTCCTTTTGTATAGTTCTGACTTCTGACCTTCTGTGTAGAGCTTTGGTGCAGTAATAACCTTAGCACCTACTGAAGTTTGGGTACAGATTGGCTAGAGGTTTCCCGAGTGAGAAAGTGGGGCGGAAAGGGTCTGAGAATAAGGGTGGCAAGACTCATCTAGGGCCTGGCCTGAGCTCAATCTGCCAGTGCAGGGGAGCACAAGGGCTTACCCCCACACTCTCCGGGCCTGAGCTTGGGCTGGATGGGAGGGCTCCTCATGAGTTTTGATAGAGAGACATCAAACTCAGTCTGGTGCTCAGTTTCTCTGTCTCTTCTTCCTGTCACTGGTACGATGTGACTATAATCTTAGCCACCATTTTCTGTAGTCAAACCACTCATTTTTCACAGATGACTACAGTGGAAAACTCTTGTTTGATTTGTTAAGTTAGGTTTTTCTAGAGCACATCTTGAGATTAAAAATTTGTGTTTAAGTAATTTAATATTGGAAGTGTTCCCAGAAGGAATGGAAAGAAAGAAGCAGGGTGGGGAAAAGGAGGAAGCCAGGCAAGGGCAAGATCCCAGGCAAAATCCATCATATTTTCTAGCTGGTCATGATTCCAGGTTTCACAGACCATACTCAACAATAGAATTGATAGATGATAATTCCCCCGTGGCTATGCAAGGACCTTAATGGAAACTTCCAGTTACTCTGGCTCTCTGACTCTGAAGAGAGGTTGCCCACCATAGAACACACACACACACACACACACACACACACACACACACACACACACACACACACACAGGACATTAGGATACAAAGACAAGAAGTTAGTGAAGGAACACTCAGAAGCAGCAGTTAGGGTCTGAATGGCTGAAGCAATGGCATTGTCTATTGCTTATTTCTATCCCGTCACTCAAATGAATCTCATCTTGGTGCTAATATCCCATTTTGATACCAAGTACTCACATGAGACTTTTGAAAACTGCCCTAATAAGTGGTGGGACTCTACCATACTAGATTACGTAGGCTATTTAATTTTGAGTTGCATTGAAATCTAATGAGACTCCCTTGATCACAAAGCAAAAAACTGTCTCCAGGAGGAAAATTTGGTGACTTTATAACCTGGTTTCCTATCCACCATTCTCTCTGGAATGAGAATTCTAAGCTGCTTATCACCCTGATTCTTGAAAGCAGTTGCACAATGTACCTTAGCTATGTTATTTTGCTGTTTATAGTGAGGGAGTAAGTTTTATTACAGCTACCCTTTCGTAGTTGAAAATTGCTTTATGCTTATAATTTTATAGTCATAATTATTTACTTTTAGTAAACAGAGATAAATAGTCCACACATCTACTTTTTTAGTAACATTCTTTTGTTTGCAACTTTATTTGAGGAAGAGGATTACTTTCTGCAGAGATGAAAACCATTTTAATTATCTGTACATGCATGAAAGTTCCATAGAGTGTAAAATTAGAAGAGTCAGCTAATAGAACTTTTTAATCACATCCTGAGTGACAGAAAAGAATAAGGCCTTAAGGCTTCTTGGAGGGGGGAGTGGGGACACATTAGGGGAGGATGAACTAAAGAAAGGTGTAGGGAATGTCTTTTTGTGGAGATGAAAGTCTATCTGACAATAAAATCTGTCTGTGACAGTCTGTGATGATTTCTTAGTGACACAGTTAATTATGCCATGATGATGAGTTTCCTAGGAAACCTAGGTCACATGACTGCTGAGGTCCTTTGCAAAGGATGAGGGACTTCAGAAAAAGCATTGTCTTGCAATTCCAGGGAAGAAGGGGGCTAGGAGTCAGGAGAACAAGAATACATGTATCAAACAAGAGGTTTTAGTCATCTTCCTTCTGTCTCGACCTCATGGAGGCCATCAGTTTTCTAAAGTTCCCTCAGCTCCTGAGAAAGAAACAAGCCCTGAGTTAGTTTAATGGCAAAGCTCTCCTATTGAGAATTGGTGCTATACCTCTTGGTAGTTAACATAACTCTAATAATTTAGGGAAAGAAAAGTCAAAATCAGTTTCTAAATATAAAAGAAAATGTAGCTATAAAAATTCACACATGTACAGATAAATAAAATAGAAGACGGAAATTATCACATGGATGTAAATGGAGGATGCCTGTTAATTACTCACATGGAAATGTTACCATAATTAAATGATAAACTTTCATTCTATTATAAAATTTGCATTTATATTAATAATGTATGACAGATTTTAAACTATAGACTATCTGCCAATACCAAAAACATGTTCACTCTTCTAACATAATTTCTGACACATTTTCTTCATTACTAGCTATCACTATTCAAAGACAGAAACACTAATTATGCTATTTTGTTTGTTTGTTTGCCAGAACCAGGGAGTGAACTCAGGCCTTTGCGCTTGCCAGGGAAGTGCTTATTCTACTGAGTGATCTTCCCGGCCCCTAGTTATGTTACTGTTTAAAGTGTGTAGTTCCTAGATTTTTATTTCATAAGCAATAAGATTCTGAAGTCAGTTTGCCACAGAACTGAGCAATCTAGAGCTACAAGAATCCAGATGTTCATCTGTCTAAATCCTCCTTTCACAGATGAGAAAATTGAATCCTAGAGAATAGTCTTTCTTGAACCACAATGTAGGAAAACTATACTCAAAAATAATTATAATCTCACTCAGACAACATACACATTTGCTACATTGGACAAAAAAGAGTCTCAATCTTGGAAATAGGAGTAAAAATTTGCTTGCACAGGTAGTCAGATTACAGACCGTGCTGTGGTGCTCACCCATCTGTATCACTGCATTGTATTTTCAAAATCCACTAGGACTATAAATGAAAGCATGTGAAAATAGTCCATACTCAAAGGTCATCTTAAACTAAAAAGTTTACAGAGTTTCTATAGCTCTATCTGCATAGTTTTGTGCCCCTGAAGAGGGATACCTGTCTTGGAGGCTCATCCCCATCCTGTTTGTACAGGTTTTGGGGAGATAATGGGATTAAACATCAGTTTATAAAATTCAAGAAAACACCTCTCTGAGAAGACTAGGAGCTTCCAGAGGACCTTGCTGAATTATATGTGTATCTTCACTCAGCACATTTTTGCTAATGATTCAAAGAAAAGTGTTACCTTCTCAGTCTTTTTTGCCTCCTATTTTAGATAATAATGATGTAGGGGAACTATAACTCCTGACCTCTTAGATGTCAAATGTGCCAAACTTAGGGTACCACAACACTGAGGAATGAAGTTATGAAGCAAAGGAATAAATAGAGTTTTGGAAATGAAAGAAAAATAGCTCCTGGATTTCCAGGGACAGTCTCAGATGAGTGGCTACTGCCCTTCAGCAGAGGTGGTTTATACAGCAAAGTCACAATGTAGGTCAAACTGCAATCAACCTGCAGGATTACAAGTAGAGCCCATTAGTTAATGTTGATCCACTAGGGTAACTATAGCAAAGGTACATGGGAGGAATAAAGGTATTCTTGGGAAGGTAGAGTCCAGGTGTTCTGGTCACCTACCTGGGCGACTGATGCCTAACTGGTCTTATTGGAGCAGGTGATTCTAATTTCAGTATGATCTCTAGCTACTGT
>PVKA01037266.1:0-21144 GCA_004027165.1 Ctenomys sociabilis | reverse complement strand
TTCTCTCTAGCAGCTTTCAGTATATTATTTTTGTGTTGGATTTCTGCGATCTTAACTATTATATGTCTCGTTGTGTTTCTACTTGGGTTGAGGTTATTTGGTGTTCTGTATGCTTCGGTGACCTGAATGTTGGATTGTTTCCTCATATTTGGGAGGTTTTCTGCTATTATTTCTTCCCAAATTCTTTTTATGTCATTTGCATTGACTCCTTCATTCTCG
Source organism: Ctenomys sociabilis (assembly GCA_004027165.1). Classification (NCBI taxonomy): domain Eukaryota; kingdom Metazoa; phylum Chordata; class Mammalia; order Rodentia; family Ctenomyidae; genus Ctenomys; species Ctenomys sociabilis. Next base: position 20,925 of record PVKA01037266.1, on the reverse strand, counting down.
TTGATACCAATTATTCTCACCTTGTTCATTCTGGCGCCATCCTGCAGGTGATGGATTATTTTTTCCTGCCTTCTTGTTGTTTTTAAGAGATCCTTTCTCACCTTTTCACTAGCTGCACCGGCATCTTCAAGATCTGAAACTCTGTCTTCGCTTTCACTCAGACGGTTTTGTAGACTCGTGATTGCTATTTTTAGTTCTTCTATATCTCTTTCACTGTGTTTCATGTGTTCTATTTCTTTTCTGTATTGCTCATTCAAGGAATCCATCATATTTTTGATATCCTCAATTTTTTTTGTCCTTGTCTTCTTTAAAGGTAGTTATTAATTCTTTCTCTGCTGTGTTTCTTCCAAGTTGGATTTCCTCTGTATATTTCTGGACTTGTTTCGGTATTTCAGATCGTATGACTTCAAAAAGTACTTTTTTGATTTCAGAACTTATTTCTGGTTTGAGTTCCTCATGATCTTTCTGTTGTTGTTTCTTTGCTTCAGATGCTTTTAATTCATATATATGAGTTGGAATAGTGCTCTCTGCACTTGTTCTGGGTGAGCATCATTTTTCCACCCCATGTTTCTGTAATTCATTCTTTATTTCAGATTCTATGTATTCAAATATTTATTTTTTAAATTGGAGAATTACCTCTCATTTTATTTCCTCTATAGCTTTTTGCTGTTGTTCCTTTGCTGCTGTATCTGTTAGTTCATTCGTTGCAGCTGAGCTAGTGTCCTCTGCCCTTCCTGATGGACTCGAGGTCTGGGATTGCATTTTTTCCCTTCTCTTTGTCATTTTGTATAGCACTGATCTTTGACCTTTGGTGTAGAGCTTTGGTGCAACCTTAGCTTGTTATGAGATTCGGGTGCCAGTCTATTAAGTTTGAGATTTTCCAGGTATGCCTATCCTGGGTCTAGCTGTTGTGTTCAGTTCCTTTTTTGCTGCAGCTCCTTTGGTTCCCCTATGTTGGTTCCCGGGGTCAGCCCTCCTGTGTCAGGCAGGGCGTTCCTCAGGTGGGTGGGCCTGTGCTTTGGTGGGTTTTCTGGGCTCACAAAAGGATAGTGGATGATCTTATTCACTGAGTAGGCTGTACTGAGCCAGCCAGCTTGTGCTGGGTCCGGGTCTACAGTCCGTAACCCAAGAAGGCTGGGAAAGGTCCCTCTGGTGCAGTGGGCCTGGAGCCTTCACTCACAGGCCTGGCTGGGTTGGGTTTCGGTCGATAGCATGGGACCGTGGATTGCTGAGAAATGTCCCTTCGGTGTGGCAGGCTTGGAGTTCTCACTCCAGGCCGACCCGCACTGGGTCTGGGGCTGTGGGGTGGGACCAGTAATCACCTGGAAATGTTTCTCTGGCACAGTGTGCCTGGAGCTGTCACCGGGCCACGGGGGGTGGCGGGCGGCTTAATCCCTGGGAAATGTATTCAGGCACAACGGGCCTGAGGTTCTACACTCACTGACCTTTGATGCCCAGAGAATCAGGGGAATTCCCACTCAATCAGTGGCCTTTAGGTCAGGGGATCCGGGGAGGTGTTGGTGAGTGGGTCCTGAGGTTTCAGGCCAGTCACTGGCTTGGAGGGGTTAGGGACAGGGATCCGCGTAGCGCATGTGGGAAGAAGCCAAAGGCTCTCCTTCAGACTCACCACACTCTCACTGATCTGGGAAGCCTGGTTAGTCCTGTAAATTCGCTCTCGCTGTGCAAGCTTGGCACGGGAACCAGGAGGCCGTTGGAGTCAGCCACTGTCTCAGGCTGGTCTGTGGCTGGGTGGGCGTGGGCGCTATGGAGGAGGATGACGGCTGTCTCTGGCCGGTCTCAGGGGCTGGGCGGGTGCAGGCGGGATGGAGTAGGATGGTGGAGTAGGCCATGCTCCAAATCATTATTTCTTTTATTTCCTTCTCTTGTTTAATTGCTCTGGGTAATGTTTGCAGAACTGTGTGGAACAGAAATGCTGGTGGTGGGCATCCTTGTGTTGTTCCTGATTTTAAAATGAAGGTTTTCAATTTTTGTCCATTAACTGTGATTTTGGCTGTTGGTTTGTTGTAGATGGCTTTTGTTAGATTGAGGTAAAGACCATCTATTCCAATTATCTGTTAGTTTTATTTAATCGTGATGAGTGTTGTACTTTGTCAAAAGCTTTTTCTTCATTTATAGAGATGTTCATGTGATTTTTGGCATTGGCTCTGTTGATGTGGTCTATTACATTTATGGTTTTATATATTAAACTATCTTCCATAGTCATTTGCGTAATCTTCAGAAATGAAGAGATACATATAGAAAATCAATATATTGAAAAGATGCTCAATACCATTGGCATTCAAGAGATGAAAATTAAAACAACACTGAGGTACCATATTATGACAGAAAAGATGGCAATCACCAAAAGTCAATCAATATCAAATGCTAGAGAGGTTGTAGGAAGAAGGAACGCTTCTCCAATGTTAATGGGTGTACCACTTGTACAACCATTATGGAAATCAGCATTGAGATTCTTAAAAAAGCTGGGATTGAGCATTTGATTTAATCCAAACATTCCTTTCTATTTTTTTTCAAAAGAACTTGAGTCATCATATCACAGCAATATACATGAACTCGTGTTTATAACAACTCAATTTGTCATAGCTATATCTTGGAAACTACCCAAATGCCCATCAACTGAGGAGTGGACAAAAAGAGATACGATATCCTTACACAATGGTGTAAAAAAGATAACTTTTAGGCTTTTGTAAATAAATGAATGCAGCTAAAGACTATGCTGGTAAGTGAAATAAATCAGAACCACACCACATGTGCAAACATTGTATTATCTCATTAGTGTGAGAACCTGAAACAGTAATCAAATTCTACAAGGTAGAGTAGATACTGTGAAAGGGAAGGATTTTATTCAGTGGGAATGAAAAACTGGGAGGAGGGAAAAGACAACGGAGAGCAGGGAATACTGTATATTTAGGTATATACATAAAATAGTTTGGATAACTGAACTGTTGTTTTCTGCTGGTCTTATGAAAGGAACAGTTTATAATGAAAATTTTTTTCTTTCTTGTAAATTTCTTACAGCTTTTTTTTCTTTAAACGTATCTTGCACATTTATATCTGGTAGCCTTGAACAACTAACTTGAAGATACTGCCATGTAATATAGCAACCATTATTGAATTCCTAATATGTTGTGTAGTGAAATTTTGTATCATTTCTAATGATTTTTTTCCTGTCACTATTTCATATGCTTAAAAAAGATCTTGATTTTTCTTTAGCTAGTTAAGCAGCGCTTAGTTTTAATGTGATAAGACTGAAAGTATTTTTTGACTCAGACAAGGTACAATGGAGAGAAAAATTGTTAAAGTTATTAGCAGTTATATTTCTAAATCTTCTTTTTCTAATTAGATAAGAAAGATATATTGTATAAAAGACAATTCCAGGCGAAGGAAGTACTGTCTTCCAGTGTTAATACTGGACAGTGAATGGCTCAGTGTTGTTTAACTTTCTGTTGCATATGAATCCATATAGTTTTATCATATGATCTATGGGACCCATTACATCAGCGCAATTACTATGCTTTTAAAAATTAAATTGAACATATTTTAGTTTATTACTAAACCAATAAGATTAGCCATGAAAAATTCAGTGGGCACCCAAAGATACTTTTTCCTCCTTGTACATCTATTGATTTTATTTTATTGGAAAGTTAATTTGTTGCATGCAGATAAAAACTGAGATCATACTTGGAAGATGTTACATTTAAAATAATATAAATATATTAATATAAATTTTATATTGTTTAGTATGATATCTGAATTTCTTTTTATGCTCAATGCTTTTTGTCTACCAGACAGATATTAGGGAGAAAAGTGATAAAGAATATGCCAACAATCTGTGTCTTTAATAATCATTTTCCTGAAGAAAATTGGCATTTTTTCATAAAAATGACAGTCTTACCTCCATAAATAAATTCCTAATATGTATCATGGCATATTTTCCATAAATTGATTTAAATTTATCTTTGCATGTAAATTTCATTTAAATAATACTTAATTGGCAAATTTATAATTTCAACTAGAATTATATTTTTATTGGTTTAGTAACTCTTAATCTTACATCATCAGATAAAAGAAGCTTCTATGGCATTGGTGTGAGAGCATTGTGAAGATAAAAATATAAGTGACACACATAAAATCAATCCTGACACTGTATAACTCCCTAAAGTTATTTGTGTTAATACATTTAGTGAGGCTTGCTTAGGTCACATAATGGAAAATTCAACTTGATGTTTTATACATTCTCAAAGTAGATAACCCAATTCTTTTTAAGCCACTTTTGTGATTAGTAATTTTGTATTTTCTGGAAAGTTAAATAAGTATGTGATTATATTTTTATTTTGTAACTTACTTTAAAATGTCAGTCACAGAATAATTTTCTAATACAAGAGATTTCTAATACAATAGATTTTAGTGACAGTAAGTCCTTGAAGAACTTTTTGTACACAAAAGATATTTCAAGATCCTTACTGTATTGCCATTAGACATTTTCAGGTTATATCCTGAGAAGGATATTTTAAAATTACAGTTTAGTTGTACTGTAATTACGTATAATCTGGAAAGCTACTTGTTGAGAATGAACAAGGCTTTTGTCCTAAACTCATTCAAATTAATGGAAATTATTGAAAGAGGTGTTTATTTTAAAAGTTAAATTTAAAAATTAAATTTAAATAATCAATAAAAAAAACCTGTGATAACTTTCCATGTCTTCCATCAGTTCCTTGTGCTTTGGGAGTAATTGCTTTATTCTGACCATTTGCAAAATCCCGCTCACGTTGAAGGCTGGTGTTGTACATTTTCTCTTTCTCAAATAAGAATTCAGTGAGCGCAAAGAAAATAAAAAAGAACTATGTCTTCTTTTAAAGCTATGTAATTTGTAAAACAAGAAATTTCATAAAACAATAATTTTCTCAAAGAATAATTTTTCTTTTTCTTCCTTCAAGGTACTTCAAATGCAAGCAATACAACACCACTGCACTGTATTTTGCTTTGTTCCACTACAGCATTTCCTGAGGAGGTAATGAGGAAAGAAAACATAGAATTGCACTGGTACAGGGTAGAAAAATTCACCATCTCCGTCTTCCTTTTGTTTATGACATGGCAAGGACCTAAGTTTTAGCATTACTGTAAGGATTTGGGCCTTTCTGTGTTTTGACAAATTTCTCTGTTTGGTCTTAGGTGGAATGTTTCTTAATTACTTCTCCACTTACAGTGATTGGAATTTGCCTTTCTGCTATGATTAACTCACATTTCTGAAGATGCACTGTAATGCTATTGTTTTATATGGCCTTATTCTGTAATTTAGTTTAGGAGCACACGGAACATTTTGTCAACTTTTAATCATCAACAGAACACACATTTAGAAAAATAGGTTTTTGTTGTGGCCAACAACTGAGTCATGAATTACATGGACATATTTTTGATGAAGGTCCTCAAGTGAGTATTTACCTGTTATAAATTCACGATTTTAAAACTAATTCTACTATACTTTGGTATTTATCTCAGTAAATTATGTAATATGCTTGATTATCAATGAAATATTCATCTTTAATGGTGGTCAATTCATGGCAACTTGGCAGAAGTTTCTAAAAGAGATTAACATTTAAATTTATAGACTATGAAAGACAGATGGCCCACAATATTGTAAAAAGACTAGATTCAATGAGTTTGAAGCTTGACTAGACTAAAAAATCAGAATTCTCAAGCAAGAGGGAATTCTCCAACAGACTTCCTTTGGACTAGAAGTGAAATTCTATTTCTGCTAGGCCTACAGTAAATCACCACTAGAGATTTCTCATCTAAGATTTGCAATGTAATTCCTGAGTCATCTCCAACTTTTTAAAAATTGATTTCTTCTGTGGATTAGTCAGCTTTGTCACTAGAACAAACTGTCTGACAGAACTAACTTTATGAAGAAAATGGTTTGCTCTGGCTAACAATTTTGAAAGTTTCAGTTTATGATCAACACTTGAAGATAGAAACATCATTGTGGGCTGGTATGGTGCTAAAATGATATTCATTTCATGGAAGCTGGGAAGGGGAAAGAAAGCAGAAAAGGCAGAGGAATTGTATATTTTTCAATGAACTAAACCTAGAGGTCTACTTTCCTCAGCCAGGCCCTACCTCCTAAAGGCACAACGAGTTATAAATACTTTGGTGAATTAACATAGTGCTCCTATGGATCCAGTCACCTTCCCAAAACCCCGCCTTGAAATACGTGTGGAAGGACACTTCTTTTTCAATTCTGACACTCCACCATAAACACTGTACTAATGAGCTCATCAAAATTTCTTCCCTCATGCACATTCTTTAGATCTCTGACACATTTTTGTTCTTTCTTAACATATCCATATCTCAGCTTCCAATGCACATATCTTTTTTCATGTTGTCTGATTTACTTATTTGACCTCTTGACATATGAGGAATGGATGTTTTGTGCTATACATTACCATATCTTGGTTCTTGTCAAGTTGTGAAGCTTATTCCGCCTTTGTGATTTGTGTTTTATTTCTTTCCTACAGCCTTGTATTGTTTTTCTTTGTGTAATAACCATACAGGATATACTAAGTAAAATAAATGTTTAAAAGTAGAACCCAAATAATGTGTTGCGAGTGTGGGGGCAAGGAGAAGCAGCCTGTAGTTGTACATCAGGGTCACCTCTTTCTGCTCTTGTACCACAAGACTGTGGAGCACATGTGAGTTTCTCAGCTTCCATGTCCACCAGCAGGAGGTTGGGAGCATATATCTAAGGTGGGCTGGAGTGGGCTAATTCCTTCCCCAAATCAGTCAGACTCTAGCAACACTCATAGCAATTTAGGCATTGGCTGCTTCCTTCTGAGTGCAAATGTTTGTGAGAAGAAAAATGTGATGGTTCAAAAGGGACCTTCTCTTCTTTCTGTTGGAAGCACAGGGACGTTCTCTAATACTCACTCTGAAAGCCCAATGTGGACATGGCAAGTGATCGTGCTGGGCATCTTGGGCATCAGAGTCCATCCACACTGAGGCTCCAGAAAGTTGTCAGTTAAAGTTTGTCTTTCTTGCCTGGTCACTCCTTTCAGATAATGAGCTTGGTTCTTGCTCCCATAAATTGTGAGTCTATGCTGTTCTGTTGGTAGCTTTAATATTCTTTTTTTACTGTTATTTTTATTTTATTTTTTATTTTTTTAAGAAAGGTATAAAAATATAAGAACCTGTGAATTCTTCCACAATTTATATAGGTAGGTAGATAGATAGATAGATAGATAGATAGATAGATAGATAGATAGATAGATAGATAGATAGATAGATAGATAGATAAAATTGCTGGGGATTAGTCACCTGCGAAAATTTTTTAATGACATCTAGATCCATAGTACTTGCAGTGAGCTCAAGTGAGTATCTTGATTTACAATCACCTCTGCTCTCAGTCTTTCATTTGTAAGACTTCCACTATTGGCCTACACAAAATTCAAATTGGAAAAGAGGTACAACAAAAGGGTGTTTTTGAAAACACATCAAGTAGTGCTTGCTTCGGCACAACATATGTTAAAACACATCAGGAAAAACCTAAAACATACAAATAATGGGCATGCAATGTTTTGTGAAAAATAATCTGTGTCTATGTCCTTTATCTATGTATCAGTCAGCTTGACATGAGCAGAAGGCATGGACTAAAGTAGAGCTAGTGAATTCAATAGCCCATGCTACAAATCAATCAGTCATATGGGAAATATCATTATTTGATCTTTGAGCATTGGCTAGAGAAGAGGTTAAAATGAAATGATCAAATCGTTGAGGGCATTTTGTTATTTTATGTTTATTTGATTTAACTGAATATTTAAGTTTTATTCAATTGTTTAATGTCACAAAGTTGTAGCCATCTAGTGCATAACATATTATTTGGCATATCCCACCTCCCACTACTTCCAAGTTGATTCAATTTGGACTAAGGAAATATATGATGAGTAGACTGATAACAAAATGACTACTAGGGCAGAGTAGGCAAAACAGGAATCCTTGGTACAACATTTCTTGGTAGAGTAGTAAACCAAGACTAAACATCTATTAAACATCTCTTTCATTCTGTTTGCTGTGCCACATGAAATAAAGAACAAGTGGGCCACTGAAAGGTGCTCAAAATCTAAACAGATTAAACCACAGCCAACAAAAAATATAAGCAATATTGCAAAAATAAGATAAAAGGAAAATGGATTGATCTGAGAATCAAATGACTTAGATATTCTTTGGTTATATTTTTAAAAATATTTCTTTCTTTCTTTATTTGGCACAGCATCTCACTACAAAGGTCAGACAAGTGATCCTCCTCTTTCGGCCTCCACAAAGCTGGGATTACAGGCCTGTGCCACCACAGCTAATTTCAGTTGCCAGCATGGTGCTCCCAGGGTTCTAGGACCTGCATGACATGTGGTCCCAGGATGAAACCTGGGTAGTTGTGCTTTCCAGGAATGCCCTTAGACTGTTGAGCTATCTCCTCAGCCATGGTCTCTCTAATTTTGGGAGGTGGGAAGAGTAGTTGTTTGTCCCATGACCTTCATTTCTCTTAGAAACAGGAGAAAAGTGTTTCAGTTTCTCCTTCTTCTCCTCTTCCTCCTCCTCCTCCTCATCTTCCTTCTTCTTCTTCCTTTTCTTCCTCATTTTCCTCCTTCTCCTTCTCCTCATTCTTTTTTTAAGACAGTGTTACTTCCAAACTTCTTGTTGGTTTAGTCATTGGAACTTTGAGACCACATAATCAACTCAGCCCAACTCTTACAATAAATCTCTTTGGGCATTTTTATTTTACATGTAGATCTGAGAGTAGAGCTCAGGGAAGTACATTAATGCATCTGTATTTTAAATTAAAAAAATATTTGTATGTTTCATTTTATTATTTTTTTTAAAGTTAAATAAATTTTATTAGCATCTTGGACTTCTGAGATTTTCTTCCACTTAGCTAGTTGGTTTTCTAGTCAAGGGTTACTTGTTAAAAGTCCAACAGAGATGACATTAGATTAGGAGATAGTTGGTACAAGTTTTTCTGACTAAATTAACATTGAAAAGAAGCTTATTGGGAAACATGCACTTGAGATCCAGGGTAAGATTTGGCTCAATTTATTCTTTCAGTTCTGCTTTATCATGTTATACAAAAGGAGCTCAAATATTTATAAAGAAAGCATGATTTGCCCACAGAAGACAGGATTAACAAAAGTCTTTGCACCATGCTAACAATTAATAGCAACTTTACAAGGATTCCTTTCTCTGTATATGTTAAAATATTAGTTCCTATCATGAATGTGATCATTATGTATACCTAAAATGTTCCAATAAACAATAAAAGTCATCAATTCCTTTCCTGTTATATTGAAAACCTAAAAGATCAACAAGAATAAACTAGGCCTTTTAGGAAAACTAGGCAAGCATCACAACACTAGCAGCAATCTACCATATCCACCCTTAAATTTTGAGTACTAGCTGGTATAGTATGATAAAATTCAATGCAATTGATTGAACTGAGGATAACAACAAAGCATTAATTCATATGTATATAAAGTCATTATTTGTAAAATAAATATAGGAACTCTTAACCACCTGCTTGGTGTCTTAAGAAACACTACAGAAGGCCAGAGGGGGCGAAGGAAAACCTTTCCTACTTAACTGAGGCAGAGAACCAATGTCCAGGAAAGGTTAACTGGGTATGTAATAATTAGAATGATTCTCACTCTATTAAATTTACTTTACTACCTAATGCAACATTCACTTTGACTGGCGTATAACACTATGCACAATGATCATGAATGGCTACAAGAGAAGTTTACAGTATTTAGAACATTCTAAAGGTTTTGCGGAGGCTGCTGCAAAACAATTTGAAGTAAGCAATTGTACAAAAATAAATAACCAGGTTGTTTGCTACAAATTCCTGGTTTGATAAGAACTTGTTTATTTTGAGAAAAAAAGATTCTAAACATCAGGCAATCACAAAGAATACCCGCAGTATTGACTTTAGAAAACAAAGACTATTACACTAACTTTTCTAGAGGATGCATTTGACATGAACTCATCACAAAAATACATTGTTACATTTGTATTTAACAGCACCACAAGGTACTTGATGTAAGGTGATACATGTAACTCTTAACTCAAACAAAGCTGCTTTCAGATACTACACTAACTGAAATTGCCTTTGTAGTTAGGGAAGCAACTATTGAACTCGTATATAAGTGGAAATAATTATATTACCTGCATAACGAGAGGTTATTGTCAAGACAGCTAATAAAAGCCATACAGCCTTTTTATTGTTACAAGAAAGACTGACAGGGAAGACTTAACAAAACTACTAAGAACACTAAAGGACATAAAAATGGTACTAGATGCAGGGCAATCATGAACATCATGTGTCCACAGACATGTGTAGGACACAGGGAGAACAGTTGGCATGTGCTGAAGACATTAGGGGAGAGGATCTGTTGAAATTTTGATCTTAGACAAGCACCTAGATAAATAAATAAGGTGACAGGACTTATAAATCCAACATCCTCTCCTTCCACAGCCTCTTTTTCATCATCCTTGATCAACTCCAGCTGGTCCTCCACTGGATCTTCATTGTCATCAGCTTGTTTTTTTCAGTTTCCTTTCAGTTTTCTCCAGACTTTCTAGAAATAATGCACTTTTTGTTTTATCTAGGTAAGCTCCTTCTTAATGGCCTAAAAGTCATCACCATTCAACTTTCCAGACTCAGATGAAGATCCCCGCTGGCCGCTCTTAGAATTGAAGCCATTTTTGCCTCTTTGGGAGGTGTTTCCTGATACACACTGGTGTTTTGAGAGTACTGCAGCCTGGAGGAGGACAACATGTTGGGTAACTGTACATTCTGTCATAATAATTATGTTGAAAGTTGTAGTCCAAGCTGGAAGAGGAGCTGAGTAGAGGGGACAGAGAAGAGAGTTCTGGTACTGACCCATACTTCCTCGCTGCAGATCATTTTACACCTGCTTTTCCTAGGTTCACTTTTGGCTCTGCAGCCAGATTAATATCTAATCCCTGGCCAGCAGTCATTCTGCCATCTGTTCTAGCTACAGCAGACCTGGCATTTCTCTCATTAACATACTGGACAAAGGCAAAGCCCTTATGAACGGGGAAGCCCACAGTTTTACCATACTTCGAGAAGTTGGTCTCCACATTAAATTTCATCACCACAAGAGTGTTCAAATTCCCAAGGAACACACGGGAATTCATGGGGCGAGGATCTGTCTTGTTGGTAACATTGCTAGCCATTGTGCTTGAAGATAAAGTTGCTGACAGTGACAAAAAGTGTAGCTGAAGTTAAAAAAGAAAATCTCACAGGAGAGGAATGAGAGGAGAAATCCAATTCTGAGCCTCCTGCCCCCAGGTTCTACGTGGAGTTGGCTGATGCTGGTGCTCAGCAATGCAGCAGCAACTGCTTAGTCTCGTCTCTTCACTGCACGTTTTATAATGATGCTAGCTTCCTCAGCTGTGTACTGCAGGACAGCCAACATGATATCTTTGTGCAGCATTTCACCTAAAACTTGACATTGAGACTCCCAAAATTCATTTCTAATGTATTACTAGAACACAACATTGCTCTTAACACAGTGGAAAAATCATACCTTTGAAGACATAAGGGGAAGCTTTTATCATAGTGGTGATTATGTTAATATTAATGTTTTAATTTTAAACATCTTTTATACTAAGAATATTACCAATTAATGAGGATAATAAACAGGATGTGTAATTCTACCAGTTATCTTTTACTTTTTTGATATTTTTATTCATCTGAACGAGAAAAAAAGATGAAATAGCAATGCAACAATTTCAAAACAGGTTAGTAAGACAGTTACAATAATTAATACATTGCATATTTCTGTGTTTGTTGTAGTTGTTCCGAGGACAAGATGTAGACACAAAATTTTGTCTAAACACTATTGGTACAATCCTTTCTTCTTACCGAACTAAGAGAAAGTTACTGTATATCTATCCAACTATCTTGTATATACAAATGTGTATATATATATATATATTTCACTACATAAAAGACCACTTTATAGTGAAAAAGTATCTTTTAATATTATTTCTCTTATTTGAAATTTTCAAAGTACAGGTAATGTTTCATATCCTTATCTTTAAAAAATATTTTCATAAGATTTATATCAGAGACTAATTGTTAGTATCTCTTATACACATTTATTATAGCTTTCAAATTGTCTTCTCTTGTATAGTTTTTTACTTCAGTTCATTGAATAACTAGTTGCGTGAACTGTTGCAGATGTGTTACAGTTTTATTTTTATGAAGCTAAATAAGAATGTTAAGAGCGAGCAAGATAGTTCAGTGGACTAAGTGCTTGCTTAGGCAAGTCCAGAGGCCGAGGTTCGATCCCTGGCACCACATGCTGAGCCAGGCCCCGCCCCCGAGAGCACCGAGTTGGTGATGGAACTTGGGTGTGGTGGCTCACACCTATAATCCCAGCACTAGGGAGGTAGGGAACGGGAGGATCACTACAAGTGCGCTCAGTGTAGTGAGACCCTGCACAAAAGAAAGTTGATGACAATAAGACAAATTATATATTTAAAATTATATACAGTGTACTATTTTATATGACGTTATGACTTTGCAACTCCTTAGTGATGAATTGAATAATATGTTCTGTTAAATATGATGCTTCTTTTTGGCCCAGACAACACTTTCGCTTTAGGAACTATGAAACCATGTTAAAGATTTGCTTTTCAGTTTCTTGTTTCATAGTACTCATAATAGTACTTTTTGAAAATTCAGTTGGAACATATTTTGTTTATATTTTATATGACAATTTAAAATAGGCTAAAATTTAAAAATAATATTACTAAATAACGACCAACTATACAAACACAAAACCAAATAGAGTAAGAAAGATAATGGGGTGGTCAGCATGTATTACTACTTACAAGGACTGGTGTTATTGTTTGGCCTCTTGACACATGGCAGCAAGATGAGCATTCCCCTTTCAGTTTTCTTGTCCATTTGTGCACAATAACTCTGAGCTTTACACCCTTGGGCTATGATTCTTCCTCAGAATCACCTAGAAGTTGTTAATATCAACCACACATGGGGCTAAACAAAGTCAGTTGTAGTTAGTGATTAAAAATTGCCTTAGAGATATGCACCAAAAACCTCATTTTGAAACTGCAGGATATATACAGTTAAGAATAAAGACAATACAAACTACAAAAATGTAAATGGAGGTATATTTTTCATAGCTCTTTTTACATCTAGGGGGAGATAATATGCTGGAGCTTATAAATGTAGGCAGCGAGTCAGGGAGGTGCTTTGCATAGATTACCCACCTTCAGCCTTAAAAGATTGAAAAATTGCTATCATTAATTCCTATTTAACTGGGGAGACTGAAAGCTTACTAGATTAATCAATTTATAGCACAGTAATGTACCTAAGACGTGACATAGAACAGACACCACACTAGGATTATAAAACCTCTGAACAATGCCCTTTACAGACACCATTCTGGAAAATTTTGCGTTTACAATAGAAGGTTATTTTAAAATTATTTTAGTTTTTTCAGCTATATGTGAAGTAATGTCAGTATGTTACTATATATTGAAATTTCACTGCCTTTACAGATGTATCATTTATTTTTGATTTTTCTTAAATGCTTATTTGTTCTGCTGTCAACATTTCTGCTAGAAGCACATAGACTATGAAAAAGCACTCACAACTTAAATTTATGCACATGTTTGGATTGAGGAAACCTTAAAGTCTTTTTTAAATCTCATTCCAAATTTCAAGGCTAAAAGAAACCAACGTTCTCTTGCACATGCTAATATTGCCTACAGAACCATTCCTTGGGTGTTTCAGCTGTATAAAGCTTTTTTCCATTTATTTTTATTTATTTGTCCATGGATTTATCTTTTTTTTTAATTTTATTGAAGTACAAATGTCAATCATTTGTTTCAAGACACCTTAACCATACAGATTCGATAAATTAATACATTGCAAAATGTTTTCATAATGTTTTGGTATTGTACAAGGTGCATACAAGATATTATATTTACAGATATTATTTTAGCAGATATCTTTTATCAATGAATTAAGAATGTAGCTGCTTACTTATCTTATTTTTTATACCTGAATTACATAAAAAATTCAATAATTATTTTCCTAGTGGATGACCGTAGTACCAAAGTCCGACATAATATCCTGTCCAACCACCATTAGTGCAGATCTTGCCTCTCATAGAATTATGTAGAAGCACAGCGCTATGTACCCCAACTGTACTGTCTATTCACACACATCATGAGTTTTTCTTTCTACACCCCTTCCTTTGTCTACACCTGTCAAAGGTGGGCACTCCATTGACATTCAACTAACTTAGGTGCTTGAACTCGACACCACAATCCAACACAGTCCAGCATTCTGCAACCATAGTGAGCTATTCAAAGAAATTGTCGACCATAGCCATTTACAGCTCAGCTTAATATTATGGCCCCACGATGTATACTTCATTTTTATACTTTTCTGCTGGATGGTTAAGACCTAGATAGATCAAGACTTATATACCAACACATGAGCTTTATATTTCCTATTGGATTTATCTTTATATTCCACATCTTATACTACTTATTATTCTGTCACATAGATTTTACTCTACTTATAGTTTTGAGAAACATTAGAATGGCATATATAAAAAGATCTATGCATTGATAATTATGAGCATTAACTTTATTTCTAGTATTTACTAGCTAGGAAAGACATATAACTCTAAAAGCACTCAATATTAGGACTGCGGATATAGTTCAGTGGCAAAATGCCCGCCTCTCAAGTTTAAGTCATGAGTTTGAGTCTTGGTACCAACAATAATGAGAAACAAAATAAATAAATAAATAAACCCTCCTTGCTAGGGCAACCAAGATAGCTCAGCAGACTAATTCCTGCTTAGGCAAGGAGAGAGATTAGGGTTCAATCCCAACCACAATATGGTGCACAGCCTCCACTCTTGGGTGTGCTGAGCCAGCCACAAGACTGGGTATGTTGGAGCATGCCTAGGATCCCAGTGCTGGGGAGATTGAAAACAGGAGGATCACCAGGAGTCCAAGCTGCATAGTGAGACCCCTATCCTGAGCAGATTAAAAATTAACAAACTCAATATTGTCAATACAAAGGTAAAATAAAAATAATTTGTTCCTGCAGGATTTGTATTGTTCACCTGCTAAGCTTAGAATAGTCTGGGCAGTCTTGCTGAAATCCAAGTCAGAACTATAAAATTTCTTATTTCTTTATGCAGAAGTAATTTTCTCTGTACAAAGAAAGTAGTAGTTGTTGTTTGCATCACATATTTCATGATTAAAATTAAATATGAATTGTTACTTTGAGCGATTACAGCTTTTAGTAAGTTACAAATTTTAAAATAATGTATATGTACAATCCAATATAGATATATATATGTGCAGTTATAGATTTTTGCATTCACTTAGTTTCCCATAGTTACAGTCATAAAATGAACTTATTTACAACATAAAAATGATTTACGGCATTGTATAAAAGACAATGAATTCCTTTCATCATTTAATTAATTCAAAAAGAAACACATTTTAATTATTTTAGTAGTTTTTTATTACCAAATAAGAATATGTAATTTTTATTTCTCTCTCTATGGGATAGAAAGAATTAGAAAATTATTTCTTGAAATGAGTTAGACATAATTAGGATGCTGCTAATTATATTTTATTTGAATGCCTACTAATCAAGGATAGAGTAATGCTCACTAAGTTCATATAGAAGGTTAATGACAAAAGAAATTAGTTCAATTTATTTTCTAATTCAAATAGAAAACCACAGGAAGTTTTCTGCCCTCTGTTGATTGATGAAGTAAATATTCATGTGAATTCCTATAGCATATTAATGATACAATGAATTTAGAGCATTTTATGGTGTGTCAAAATTGTGTCTGTAAAGTTCTTGTGCTTAGTAATCATTAATGTTTTAAAATCAAAACATTTAAATTCTAATCACATAGATAGAAAGCATTCTATTGAAACAGAACACTTCAGTTTCCTTGAAAACTTAGAGGACAAAGTAAGCACCATGCCATGAGTTTCATCTGTTTTCTTCTTATTACAAAGACTAAAAATTAAATCTGATTTTTAAGAAGAATTTGTATTAAATGTTCCTTATCATTTTCTGTCTTAATTTTCCCAGTAAATATTTGAGCAAGTTTATATACTATAATGATGAAGTCACTGTCCCCTATAATTAATGCTCAGGAAAGAGAAATTTTTATAACCATACAATTTCCTAAATCTATGTTGGGCAGTCTTATTCAGTTATTCCTTTTTTTAGGACACTAAGTTTGAAGGAGATCCACTCTTCTGTAACATGCTAATCGCAAGTTTTCCTAGACATCTTAGTGATTCTTGCCTCTCCCTTCAGATATTTGGGGAAATTTCATTTACTAGAGAATCCTTTCTTTAGTCACATAACTGACAAATCCTAAAAAACATCACATTTTTAAATTTCTCTTATCTAAATATTTATTTCTTAGGCTGACATTTTACAAGAAATCTGCATGGCTTTATTTTCTACATTAGTATCTTGAAGAACTTGAACCAATTCTAGGCAGTACTGCAATTGCTTCATGAATATATTATCAAGATTCTATATATATGCCTTAATGTATTAATTGTCAGATATTGAAAAATTTAAAAAGAATCTAATAATTTATAGTATATAAGCTAAAATAATAACTAATTTAAATGAAAAACAAACATTTGAAGTCAGCATTATGATTACTACGGATACAAAATTACATGAGGCTGTGCTACTGATTTAAAGGAATGAGGAAGAGGTACACTTAAATAAAGTCTAACAAAAAAGAAAAGGGATATTTTAGTTTTACGTTGCTGTACAAAAATTTACACAAACATATGTTCCAAATACCATACACACACACACACATGCACATCTTTGATCTGAAAGTCTATAGGTCAGAATCCTAGGCACAACATTTCTGGAATCTTAGTTTCATGTGTTTATCACAAAGCTAGACATTTGCTGGATTGGATCCATGTCCTCAGTCTCTGGAGGATATCTTCTTTCACAGCAAATGTGGGGAATTTTAATTCCCAGTATCTATAAAACTGAGATCTCTATTTTCTAATTGCCTGAGAGTTGGCCATGATTTTTTATTTCCAAATAAAATTCCTACTGAGAGCCTACCTAAATTTCATGTCAAGTGGTATGCTCAGGGTATAAATCCAACAACTGATGATTCTACATGTGTCAAATCTCATACACAGGGGCCAGGAGACAGCTCAGTAGAATAAGCTCTTCTCTGGTAAGTGCAAAGGCCTGAGTTCAAACTCTAGTTGTGCAAAAAAACAAAAACAAACAAACAAATAAACAAACAAAAACAAAAATACTCATACACAGTTTGACTCTGACTACTGAAAGAACTCAGCCAGCTTTAACAGGAATAATTTTGACAGCCACACCCCGCATAATCTTTTCCCCTAATTTCAACTCATACATTACTTGGTAGCAGCAGTGAGTGAAATCCGTGGCTTATGCAGTCCATTGCACCCTCGAGCTTGTGTACACGAGCAGGCAGGGATCTTGGCAAGCAGCTTAGAATTCTAGCTTCAAACAACATCGAAGACTGTGTACTGGAGTAGAATATGCAAGTTCTGTGTTTGTAAACACCTGAAATTTCAACCTCACAGCACTGAGATTTGTGTGACTGAGGAAGAGTCACACCATCACTGAGTCACATGCATCTGCATTGCACCAGGTTTTTAAGAGAAACCTTTTGTGATTTGCTGTGAGATTTTACTGTAACGGTTGACTCAATTTATGATTTCAACAATATGTTTCTATATTTAGCGTGTAGTTTAATGTTTAATTCATAAAACCTGATTAAAATTTTCTATCCAAAATGTGTGTAAAAGTGAACTGAGAAGGAAGACTAGGGGCAGAACACTGAGGTGCACAGAGGCGCAGGCTACCTGGCCCACCTCTGTCACGGCGTGTGATCAGAGGCTGGTCGATTCTGACTCATTACAGATACTAAGGAGTGCAGTGAGTGATTATTATTCACGTGAGTTGCATAAGATATTTGATTAGTTGTGAGAAAGAGCACTCATGGAGTGCTGTGTACATGAGCACTTAACAAGTGGAGATGAGACAGAGCACTTAACAAGTGCTCAAGAAAACCAGTCAGAAGCAGTAGGTAACAAA
Organism: Ctenomys sociabilis; assembly: GCA_004027165.1. Taxonomy (NCBI): domain Eukaryota; kingdom Metazoa; phylum Chordata; class Mammalia; order Rodentia; family Ctenomyidae; genus Ctenomys; species Ctenomys sociabilis. The sequence goes on along the minus strand of PVKA01037266.1, from coordinate 2,699 downwards.
AGCCAAGCAAAACAAATGCACTGTGAGTGACAGTGGCAGAACAAGATCAAACATGAAAGCGGAGTCAGAAAAATTAAACCCTAAGAGGAGGTACACAATGAATGTATGGACATTTTGTTATTGAATTTGCAAAAGCTAGGTATTCAAATCAATATATGGCAGTGAAAATACTTCAGAGAAAAGGCAATGTTGTTCTGAAGGTAGCAAACAGTGGAGGTAGAAAACAGTGCATAGCGCTTGGGAGTGCATGGGCCTTGAAAAATGACGTGGAGATATTTATCAATGTAGATATAATCAATGTAGACTTTTGGAATAATTCTTTTTTCTTTTCTCATTCCTGAGTTTGGTATAAGGACTTGCTACACAGCTTGGACTCATAGCGATCCTCCTGTTTCAGCCTCCCTGGCTCTGGGATTAGAGGTGTGCACCACCATGCCCAAGTATGCTCGATGGTACCCGAGCCAGGCCAGCAGTACAGGGGTATGAAGTACAGGGGATCAAACCCAGGTCCTTTGTTTGCGAGGAAGTCACTTAGACCACTGAACTACCTCCCTGCCTTCAATGTACATTCTTAGAAGAGTAGAAGTACATAGCACACTGTCTTCCAATGGCAACTAAGAAAGTCCACAGAGCCATCTGGGCTGTAGGCCACCACAGTGGTGAGAGAACCTGAATAGATTGTGAAGAAGATGGACAGCCTCAGCTTTTATATTCTTGAGGGTAGTTCCCATGCTCAGAAAAATTATTGATATTAGTTTGAATTATAGAATATGCACAACTCAATTTTAGAAATACAGAAATAATTAGAACTCCAAAGCTTTAAAACAACTTAAGTCTACCAAGAATGGAAATGTTTTATTATAAATAATAAAAACGAGCAACTTGATGTTATCTGAACTCCACCAAACAACAGTGTCTCTCCTGACTCAGGACAGTTAGGGATGAATGGATGAACAGCATCTTAGCTTAAATGGTGATATCCACATTCTTAATGATGAAACACGATGGAATTCTGAAGCTAAGGGTAAAGCACAGCAGATATACTGCTCAAAGAAAATGCTGTACTCATACCCACTGCAGCTTTTAAGGCCATCTGTATTATTTACTTCCTGAATCTCACTTTTGTGGAGGGCACCATAGTCCGGAAGCCTTCGTTTCTATTCCTTTTATGGACATAAGTTACACTTCCTGTAGAATTGCTGCATCATGACTTCCTGCCAGTTATTCCTTTGGTTAGACTCCTGTCACGTGCTCCTTTAGTTAATCACCTGAGTATTGTTAGCCTATAGCATTACCCTAATATGCCTACATCATTAGTGACGTTGACTTCCCTTCCCTCTGCTATATAAGCTGTATTGCTTCTTTGAATAAACGAGACTTGATCAGAATCCTGTCTTGTCTCCATTTCTCGTGTACCTGTTCTTTGTCTTCGTCAGTCATCTCTCCTCCCCTAGGTGACCTGTGTTGACTGACCCGCTGGACGGGACACATTTTTTTACATAGCACAAGAGCATATTGATAAATAATTTATCTGGCATTTACTAATATACTAATGAATGCATTTCATGTTGAATCTTTATCAAGTCCTGCTGATTACAGAAATTTATGCCTTTAAAGATGTGAAAATGAAATTTGACCAGATTTTACCACTCCAGAGATTTACATGAATCTCTGCTTTAGATCTTCTTACTGACTAATATAAAAGACATTTGTGAAAGATCAAGTTATTGCTAAATTTTAACAGAACTAGTATTATTGAATGAATCTAATTCAAAAGTGTTGAGGTCTTATTAAATTTAAGTGAATCTGCAATAATTTTTTCACTTTTGCCTTGCTGGTACAAAGGAATGCTGCTGTATATATGATTTGATTAATAACATGAATGCAATTTTTAACTAAATTTTCTTTAGATAGACAAAATTATTTATTGTCATTGAATGTTTTGGCATTTCATAGTAATGTGGGAGGGATAAAATGAAAATCATTTTAAAGAAAAAACCTATAAGCCGGGCATGGTGGCGCATGCCTGTAATCCCAGCACTTGGGAGGCTGAGGCAGGAGGATTGTTGTGAGTTCGAGAACAGCCTAGGCTACAAAGTGAGTTTAAGACCAGCCTGAACTGCATAGTGAGACCCTGTCTCAAAAAGACAAAAAAAAAAAAAAAAAAAAAAAAAAAAAAAAAAAAAAAAAAAAAAAAAAAAAAAAAAAAAAAAAAAAAAAAAAAAAAAAAAAAAAAAAAAAAAAAAAAAAAAAAAAAAAAAAAAAAAAAAAAAAAGAAAAAGAAAAAGAAAAAAGGTATAAAAGCCAAAGTTTAATGTTTAAAGAGAAATATAAAACAGAAAAACTAGCAAAAACACAGACCTGTTTAGCATAGATTTTTATGTGAAACTAGACCTGACAGTTCATTCTTTTTCATTTTATTTTAGTTTGAAACCCCTGCCTTTTCACAGAGCTATGTCTCTAGATCTTTCTGTTGTTTTTGTTTTTGTTTTTTTTTTTATCTTTTTTTTCCATTTATTTTTATTTTATTAAAATACAAATGTCAATCAGACAGTTTCAAGACACCTTAACCATACAGAGTCGATGAATTAATACATTGCAAACTGTTTTCATAACGTTTTGGTATTGTACAAGGTGCATACATGAAATTATATTTACAGGTTTTTTTTATAGCTGAATTATATCAAAGATTCAATAAT
>PVKA01037265.1:9535-21239 GCA_004027165.1 Ctenomys sociabilis | reverse complement strand
AAAAAAAAAAAAAAAAAAAAAAAAAAAAAAAAAAAAAAAAAAAAAAAAAAAAAAAAAAAAATATATATATATATATATATATATATATATATATATTCTGCTCATAATCTCTGTTTGTTCCTAAAATTCAATCTTCGGTTTTAGAGAACATGAACTCGGTCAGGTCAGGAGATCATTTTTCCCTATGTCATTTGGAGGTCACCCACCTGAGACAGAGATCAGTTTTTGTTTGTTTGTTTGTTTTTGTTTATATACTCTTCTTGTTTGAAACAAAGTGAAAGAATTCACAAATATCATGATCTAGGCACCTGTTTAAAACTAAACATGTATGTCTTCAGCTTGGGAAATAATTTCTTTATAATTAAGTAAACCTCAGCTGAAACCCCATGTCAGGAGGGGTTTTTCCAGGAGAAGTCATAAGGTAACTGCATCCTACGGGCTCCTCTGTGTTGAAGCTGAGACAGATCAAAACAAAGCCATCTTTTTTCATTCCAAACCATGGAGGTGATGTGCAGAAAGGTATCCATATCCTCCATCTGGGGAAAGAGGGTGAGTAAAAGAACCGCTGCTCTAGAAGACAATGCAGAAATACATGAGATAATCCTGAATAAGAAAATTCACAGGACAAAAGTAGAATACAGGTAATCTGGGGCCTATGAGAAAAGCACTTGAGGGCTGCCAAGATAGCTCAGGGGTCTAAAGTGCCTCTCAGGGACCGCAGTTCGAGCCCCAGCACCACATGCCATGCCAGCCCCTCCTCCCAGGGCGGGCTGAGCTCACCCCCCACCCCTGCAAAAAAAGAATCCGTGATGTGTAGCGAGACACTGTAATAAATACATGAATTAAAAAAAAAAAAAGAAAAGAAAAGCACTTGAAGGTTAGCCTCCGAGACAGTTCCCCGGGCACTGCTGCCTCTGGTTTTCCTGGTTTTTATAGTCCTCTCCAAGAATGAAGAGGGTTATGCTAAGTCTTGCCAATCCTGAGTTTAGAATTGTTTTGAGCACCTAAAGGTCGAGAAAATCTTCTTGGATGATAAGGATCCTCCTCTCCTCAGTCTCCTCGGCTCCCCTCACAGGACCCAGCAGAGGTAAGTGCCCTCCCTGGGACCTATGTGCCCCTGAGGTCACATAGCCAAAGAGACCCTCACTCCGCCATCTTCATTCCACCCCGCTGAGATCAGTTTTTCTCCCTGTACCAACATCATGGAAAGCAGTGTGACCATAGTGGCTAAGAGGGCATTTGAACCTTTGACTTAGCTTTTCTTGACTACAGAGAACCAGGCTCATTTATTTAACTTGCGCCTTCACGTCTGCTCCTAAAGCAAATTTTGTGGTCTCATTCCCCCTTGCCCTTGTTCCTCTCCTAGCTCCCAGCTCCCATTCCTTTCTCCCTCTCCTTCTTGTTGCTGTGGTGAGACAGAGTATTGCTCCGGAGCGCGGACTGACCTTCACTTAGCTTGTGGCCCAGGTTGCGCTCCGACTACCCAATGACTTCAGCCTCAAATGGGACCACAGGTATGCATTGCCATGCTGAGACACCTTCATTTTTGACCAAAAGTGGATCACTTGGTTTTTCTTTTTTTTCTTTTACTATTTTCTTTTTTGGTTCCAGGAATTGAACTTAGGGTCTTGCACTTGCTAGGTAGACACTGAGCCGATGAGCTACATCCCCTGGATCACCCATTTTGATCATCCTTCATTTCCCTCCAGACTTCAACCTTAATAATTTGAGATTTATCCCAAAAATAAAAAAAAATTGATTAAGTAAAAAGTTTATAGGGGGCCGGCCTGCTAGTGCAATGGACTAAAGTACCTGTTTCGACAGTGCAATGGTGGGGATTGGATTCCCTGTGTGCTGGGCCAGCTCCACCCCCAGGTGCGCTGAGAAAGCAATTGAGGCTGGGCATGGTGGCATGCACCAGTGGCAGCACTCGGGAGGCTGAAAACAGGAGAATCACTGCAAGTCTGATCTATGTAGTGAGACTCTGTAGACCCTGTAGACATTGCCCTAAATACAGAAAAAAAATTTTACAATTAAAGCAAAACACAACAAACCTCTGGGGACAACTCTATTACCGAAATTTCAAAATAATTCTAACGGCCGGGCGTGGTGGCGCAGGCCTGTTATCCCAGCACTCGGGAGGCTGAGGCAGGAGGATTGTTGTGAACTTCATAGCGAGACCCTGTCTCAAAAAGACAAAAAAAAAAAACCAAAAGACAAAAAAAAAAAAAATAATAATAATTCTAACGATAATACTATTACTGGGGGCTGGCGAGATAGCTCAGCAGTCAAAAGGTCCCGCTTAGGTAAGCTTAGGCAAGCGTAGGCAAGCATGCAGGAGCTTCAGTTCAGTTCCTGGCACCACATGCCATGCTAGCCCCACCCCCAGGGTGGGCTGAGCCAGCCCCCCACTCCCAAATAATACTATAACTTAATTGAACATATAATTCCCCATGGAGATAATTTTGAATGGACAATATTAATTACTTTCATACAAAAATATTATCACTCTCATTATGCTAAGTACTTATAGAGAAAAAAAAAATACATGCACCTTCCCTTTGTGCATATCTGGATCCAGATTGCTGAGAACCCAGAGTGAGACCTTCAGGAAATGTCCAGAACAGCTCAGATGCCCTGGGAATCAGTGCATAGAGAAATAGGCCTTGCTAGATTTGGATGTGTAGTTCTCATTTCCTTAACAATTAAATCCTCACAGATACCAGCTGCTGTGGCTTGAGTGTGTTCCCTGAAAGGTTTGTGTTGGAAACTCAGTCCTAATGCAGCTGTGTTGGGAGGCGAGGAGAGTTAGGTCTGAGGGTCTGCCTTCGTGCCAGAGTAAGGGCTGTCCTGGGGGAGTGGGTTAGTTGTTGTGAGCTTGGGCCTGACCCCTCGTGCTCTTTTGCTGCCCAGGTGTTCTCCCTTTTCCTACATCATGCAGTGCTTACTAGAGAAACAGGTTTGCTACACAGTATTCCACTAGATAAGAACCTGCAAGACTGACTCACAATGGCAGCCCACAGAGGCAGGTGTGGAGGGCTGCAAAAGGGCCATCTGTGCACTGGGGGTCCAGGGCCTGGAGCTCAGCCCAAGCCCATATCAGGAAGCCAAAGGGGCTGCGATGAAGGCTGTGGGGCCTGTGCTGGAAGCCAGGAGACCAAGTGCAGGGTGAAGGTGAAGTCCAAGGTGAGTCTCCTCTGACACAACAAAAGCAGCTTTCTTTGGTTTCATTTCCCTCTGATGCTGTCCTGGAGCTATGCTGAGCTGATCCAGTTGGGTGTTTCTTACTCAAGTTGGTACAATCAATAAACCAGCACGAGTCCCATTTCTATTGTGGATGACACACACCAAAGCCCTTGATACGGGCTTCCTAACCTCTAGAAACACGAGAGAGCTATTTCCTTTACTTGTTACCTGGTCTCTTGCATTGTTGTAGCAACAGCAAGCAGACCAAGACTCTGTGTTCCCAGTGGCTGGGTAGCTTGCCTCAGTTGTTACCCTCCTCCAACTCCCTGGTCTGCCATTTCTTCACCTCTACCTGGTAGAGTTGTCTCCTCCTTTTGGGACTTGCCAGTGCACTGCCTCTTCCCAGCATAAAGACACTCTGGACCTTGCTCCTATTTGAATATTAGCTAGTAGCATTCAAGGCCTGAGTCTTCCTACCATCATATCAGACCGCTGGATTTGGATTTGTTTCTCTCAGTGAGCTGACGCTATAGTTTGCTCCTAAGCTCATAACTAAACTTCTTTGACTTGGTTCATTCACCACCCACACCCCATTAACAACCCAGCCAAGATGATTTTGTAAGACTGTGTGGGGGAGGGCAGTGCTTATGCTTGGCCAGGAAGATCTGATAGGTGGAAAACAGAAACAAAGCCAGATGATGAGACTAAAACTAGTAGCTTAAAAATAGGGAACATGCATAGGGTGGGGAAAGATAAATTACAAGCAGGATGATATCAATTGTACTTATACTCAGGCTGATAATGAGAAGCAGTCATTGTGATACACCGCTTGGCTAGATAGCTCAGTGGACTAAAGTGCCTGCTTAGGTAGTTCAATCCCCAGTACCACATGCCACACCAGCCCTGCCCTGTAAAGTGGGCTAAGCCAGCCACAGGGAACAAAAGCCTGTTTATAATGTGGTATACAATGGCATCATCTTTGATTCAGTAGCTATTGTGGGTGTTTTCATTAGTAGCAGAAAGATTCATAGTAATTTTTGACTTCAACATAGACACAGGCCTTTTTACCAAGAAGGCACCAAAGGTAAGGGAGGAGGCCCCTGCTCCTCCTAAAGCTGAAGCCACAGCAAAAGCTTTGAAGGCCAAGAAGGCTGTGCTGAAAGGCGTCCACAGCCACAAAAAGAAGATATGAACATCACCCACCTTCTGCTGTCCCAAGACACTGTGGCTCCGGAGGCAGCCCAAATACCCTCGAAGAGCGCCCCCAAGAGAAACAAGCTTGGCCACTCCGCCATCATCAAGCTCCCCCTGACCACAGAGTCAGCCATGAAAAAGATCGAGGGCAACAACACACTCGTGTTCACTGTGGATGTCAAAGCCAATAAGCACCAGATCAAACAAGCTGTAAGAAGCTCGATGACTTCGATGCTGCCAACGCCAATGCCCTAATCAGGCCTGATGGAGAGAAGGAGGCGTATGTTTGACTGGCTCCTGATTATGATGCAGCAGATGTTGTCAACAGAATTGGGATCATGTAAACTGAGTCCAGCTGGCTAATTCTAAATATATACTTTTCTTCCCAGTTTAAAAAAGCAAACAGACAGAGAACATTATGTGCATTTGAGCAGTTTTATCCACTGTTTCAGGAAAGGGGGATACGATGGGAGCCACAGAAGCTAGGAAATTGATCAAATGTGTGCAGGGGAAGCAGGCCTCAGTGCCTAAAGCAAACAAGCCACCTCAGTCCTGAGATGAACATCCTGTCTGGTTAAGGCCAGCTATTAGTCGCTAGGCAACCTTGTGTCACATGTTATTAACTTTGCAGAAGTATAAAGGACCATTTTGTTGTGGAAAATAAAAGAGATGGCACATAATCTGGCCTTGAGAACTGCAGTTCTTAAACAAATGATTCAGATCTAGATAGGAAAGCCTGCATGTGTGCACTGGTTCATTTTGCTTTACCAGTGACGGTCAGAGAAAGAGGTCATATTCTCTTTGATAACAAGTTCTGAATTTATATACTCTCTTCTTTTTCTTTTGGTGTGTCTTTTTTTTTTTTTTTTTTTTGGTGGAACCGGGGATTGAACTCAGGCCTTTGCACTTGCCAGGGAAGTGTTTATTCCACTGAGTCATCTCCCCAGCCCCCTTTTGATGTGTCTTATATACTCCCATGGTAACTTCACAGCAAATCTCCATTTAATGTTTTGAGAGGAGGGGTCCTTGTGGCCTGTGACAATCCTCAAACACCAAAGAAAAGCACTGTAGACCCAGGCATTGCCTATGCTTGATCAAATCACTGACTATACGGGTTATCAGGTTTCAGAATCATTCTCTTAGCTGGGTGTGGTGGTGCAGGCCTGTAATCCCCAGCACTCGGGAGGCTGAGGCAGGATTGTTGTGAGTTTGAGACCAGCCTGAGCTACAAAGTGAGTTTAAGGCCAACCTGAACTGCATAGTGAGACCCTGTCTCAAAAAGACAAAAAAACAAGAAAAAACAAAATCATTCTCTTCAGGGTTATGCTTATTGTGCTTATAATACCTTTGTGCAATTTGTGTTAGGTGTGCATTATTTTATTTATTTATTTTTGCGGTGCCAGGGATTGAACTCGGGACACTGTGCTTTCCAGGCAAGCGCCTATTCAGCTGAGCTATCTCCCCAGGTGTGTGCATTATTTTTATGAAATACCTGATATAATCAGTTTAAAGAGAGGAAAAGTTTATTGTGGCTTGCACGTATGGTTTCTTTTTTTTCTTAAAATTTTATTTTGAAAAGCAAAAGCAAGAACAAAAATCAGAAACAAAGACAGAAAAGGTAACATAGAACAATATATATATTACAGGTTTTCAATACAAGAATAGCTGATTAACAATGGTTGATATATTATCTATTTTTATAATCAAATCTATTGCTCGGATTAACAGGTACTGTTATGTAAGACTGGACATATGATTATATATTGTTGCTTGTTGAGTTGGGCTTTTGACTCTTCCCTAACCCTGTCTCACAGGATTGTGACTCCTCAGTCCCTGTCCTCAAAGCTTCAGACCCCTTAGGCAGCAAGACCTGGGGGGGATCTTGGCCCCTTGGAACTGAGACGATTTTGCATCTGTCCAGGAGGGCCTCAGATTCCCAGGGGTTGTGCTGCCTCTGAGTTAGCATATCTCAGACTTGAAGACTCAACAAAGCAGGGTGGGAGGCAGCTGGCATGGGATTCTGCTCAGCATAGGCTCTGAAGCCACAGAACTGACAAAGGCCCTGCTTGCCCACCCTCCTTGGGCTCCTGTGAGCACATCACACTGCCCTTCACCACTGCTCCATCCTCCTCCTCCTGCCATATTTCCATTCCTCACATGGAGGTTTCATTCTGTCCTGGTTTGGGGTTTTGCAAGATGAACAATACAGTACAGATACGTTTTATAAGATTATTTCAAAATGAACTACCCAAAGAGTCATACAAAGAGTGTAAAAAGTCTGTCCATGCATTAAAGAGCAAAGAATCCAGCTGAGGGCCTGGATGCCACCACAGTGTCCTGCCTGCGTCCAGATGAAGACCTACGGCTCATGACTGTGCCTCCCATAACTCCAGCTGGAGGCCGGGAGCCCACAGCAACATCTCCTGAAGGCCTGTTTCATGGATCTACACTGGGAAGGCACAAAGGTCAGCGGTGGAAGTGGGCAAGTCTGTACCAGTGGGATGAAGGATCTGTGCCAGCAGGCTGAGGGATCTGCGCCGGAGCCAGGAAGGACCAGAATTCCCCTCCAAAAGTACCCCAGCCATCCTCAGTGACAGTGAGGTCCCAAGCTCCTCCAGCCATGAAGAAAGCTGAGCTCCTATCAGGAAAGCGAGTGTCACAAGCTTCCCCATGAGGCTGAGCAGTGCACTCTCTTCCCTCTTGAGCCAGGATATAATGACCAAGATGAGGCCAAAATGAACTGCAGGTGTTCTCAGCAACAACAAAGGTCCTGCTCTCCTCCTCTGACAAGAACAGCCAGGGTCATCGGGAAAGCCAGCATGACAAGGTCCCCCAGCAGAGCAGCCCAAGAGAGCCCGCAGCTCCCAACAGCTCCAGCAGCTTCTCCCAACAGCTTCCCCCACAGCCCTCCTCTTCTCCGGTTCTGCCTCTCACACTGCTGCCAACTATTCTCAGGTGGGCCCCCCACACCCAGCACCATGCTGGTCCACTTCAGCTGGGTGTAACACGTTAGCAATGCACCACGCATTCTGTGGCCAGTGGGCCCTGTTGCTGTTGGATGTGTGGAGATGTGGAGGTCATAGTGGGAGCGCGTGAGGCAGGAAGCTAGTTGTTCCTGTCCTGGTGCTGAGGGATGAAGAAGGGAGAGAAAGAGATCATGGGAGACTGACTTCCCACAGTCTTCTTTAGGGCACACCCCTAATTCTGAGGGCTTCTCAACTGGCTCCATCTTTTAAAGACCCCACCACCCTCCAACAACAAGCTCGAATTTAACATGTGAGTCGGGGAGGGGGACCCGGGTTCCAGAGCCGAGCTGCAGGTCCTGCAGGTGTGGTCTCAGGGTGTTCCCTCCCTTAAGCATGCAGCACATACTCCCCCACACTGTACCCACACCCGTCCTCCCAGGGCACAAGACCCCGCCAGGGTGGCTGACTTGGGGAGGCTTCTTGGTCTAAGCCACTGTGATGCCTGGAACCAGTTCTTTCCCCAACCTGCACATCAGCACAAAACGTGGAAAAGGAAGATCATTTTCTTATTACAAAATCTTACCCATTTCCTGGATTGGGACAAGCATCATTTCTTTGAGAAGAAGAGCTCCCCTTGGCTAAAAATGAATGATCCAGGGAGTGTCTTCCCTACCGAGCTTGGCATAGCACATGGTTTCTTCCAACAGTATTTCTAGTACTTACTTAGGGATTAAACAAACAAAAAAAGAATAAAAGAACTGTTTCTTTTGAAAATAGTTCTGAGTGTTTTAGACTTTCACATTTAGTTTCACAGGAATAAGTGGGTTTGGAAGCCATGTATGACACACAGTAGTTTATCCAGAATGAAGGAGGCAAAGCTAAATCTTAATGGGTACAGAGAAAGCCTTCATGAAAATAGTTACTGTAAAAATTTCATCAGACCACAGAAAAATCATTACCTCAATTCAATCAAGAACATCTATACAAATTATATCTAACTTTATATTTAATGAAAGATTGAATGTTTTCCCTTATAGCGTGAGGAGGCAAGGATATCCACACCTACCACCTCTGTGCTGTGTTGTATGGAGGGTCTTAGCTAGTTTAGTAAAACAAGGAAAAGGAACAGAAGATACAAAGATGGAAGAGACATAGAATCAGTACCACAAACATGACTGCCTCCATAGGAATTCCTGAAGAATCTATGAAGGAAGCTACTATCTTTAGTTATGGCGGCACATACCTATAATCCCAGGACTTTGGGAGGCTAAAACAAGAGAATCACAGGTTCTGGTCCAGTCTGGTCAATTAAGCTACTTAATCAGATTCTGTCTCAGAAAAAACAAACAAAAATAAATAATAAAATAAAAGTTGCTGAGCAGGTAAGGAAGATAGCTCAGTAGCACAAGCTCCTGCCTGGCAAGTGCAAGGTCCTGAGTGCAATCCCCAGTACCAAAAAAAAAGAATCCCTGGAATGATTCCAAGAAAAAGGGCTGAGGATGTAGCTCAGTGTTAGGGCAGAGTCTAACTCTGTGAAGGGTTAATGCAAAAGCAATGTGATGAATTAATGTAAAACTAAAAGTAAAAAAATTACTCTGCTCAACTTTCTGTGACCCTGCTTCCTTGTGAGACTGCAGGGAGGCTCAGTGTACCATTGAGAAATCACCAATAGACTGGGAGTTCTCAGGAAACAGCGCTCTCAGAAAAAATGTATGCTGAGTAATGGTCACGCTGTCCCTAAAGATACTGTTCTATGCTGAATGACAGATTTGTTTGCCAAACAGGATGCAGTTTCTACCTTTAAATCCTCTATACTTCTAAGGCTCCTGGCTGTTCGCCCATTCCTATGGTCCAGGGCCTGGCAATAAAAAGGCTCACATTTAAATTTTAATTTGGGGGGCCAAATAGAATTCTAATATGGCTCAATAGAATAAGCGCTTCCCTGGCAAGTGCGAGGGCCTGAATTCAATCCTAGGTCTGCCAAAAATAAATAAATAAATAAAATAAAATAAAATAATTTGGACTCAGGTCTGGTTTCTATGTTAAGAATCCATAACAAACTCCTATTTTGAAAAAAAAAGAAAAAAAAACAAGACTGGTAAAATCACACACAAAAATTATTTGTTAGAGAAATGCAAATTAAAACTATGTAAGCTAATGCGATCCTTACTATTTGAAAAAAAAAATATTAGCAAATTAACTAGCAAGTCTTCAAAATAAAAGATAGTAAAAAAGAAATTGTATTTTGTCTTATAACAGTGAACAATTAGAATTTAAATTTTAAAAACCAATATGACTTAAAATAACACCAAAAATACGAAATACAGACATACTAAGTATATGACTACATTTGTATATTTATAATTTGAAAAATACAAGATATAGTTGAGAAAAGTTTAAAAGAAAACAATGACGTATTAGGAGCTGTATACATGGTCAGAAATGGCCAGACTCAGTGCTCTTAAAATGTTAATTATTTCTCCTCCATGTTAGATTATCTATAAATCAAGCACAATCAGTAGGGCCAAAATCCTAGCAGCACTTTTGTAACCAATATCCAGTTGATTGTCAAACTTATGTAGAAATGCAAAGGGTGAAAATAGCTAAAATAGTCCTGAAAAAGAACAAATTCAGAAGACTTCATATTGCTGATTTGAAGATTTATATTTCCCAGTTTTAAGAAACTTTTCTAACCTAACCTAACAATACATACATATAAAAAATAGCCATGATCCTTACTTTACACTGCTTGCAAAAATCAACTTGAGATCCATCCTGGAGACAAAGACCCTTGCTGAGATGACATCATTTGCAAGTTAAGCATGATGCTTTGAGATGTTGAACTAGGAGACTATGGTCATATTAAGAAAAATTATGAATCATAGAAGAAAATAAGTTGGAATTTATCAAATTTTTTAAAAAGTGTGCCTTTGCAAAGATATTTTAAGAAAATGCTAAGTCACACAGAGGAGATATTTGAAAACTTATACTTTGTAGCTGGTCATCATGGCACACGCCTGTAATCCTGGTATTCGGGAGGCCGAGGCAGGAAGGGCGCAAGTCTAAGGCCAGTCCAGGCTTCAGAGTACCAGTGTTCTGGTCCAGGCCGGGCTTTGCAGTGGGCTATGAGCCCAGCCCTTTTATTTTTATTTATGTATTTATTTTTATTTTGAGTCATGCTCTCACTGAGTTGCTAAGGTGCCTGGGCTGGGCTTGCACTAGCAATCCTGCTCAGCCTCATAGAGTGCAGGGTACATAGGTGCAGGTGACATAGCTACTTTGTCAGCTATTTTGAGGACAGCCTGAGGTACACAGTGAGAACTTGTCTCAAAACAAATTTGTATCTTGTAAAATACTTGCATCCAATTCAATAATATAATAAGAGGTATCATTAAAAGTGGGCAAAAGAGGGGCTGGGGAGATAGCTCAGTAGAATAAGTGCTTGCCTGACAAGTGCAAGGTCCTGAGTTCTATCCCCAGTAATGGAAAAAAAATGGGCAAAAGATTTTGCCAAGCAACACTGAAAAACTGGTAAAATCATACACAAAAATAATTCATTAGAGAAATTCAAATTAAAACTATGATAAGCTAACATTACAAAGCACTGGAATAATACAAACAAGTGAGTGACAGTACTAATTCTGCTAAAGATAGGAAATAACTGTACTCTGAATTATAGTTATCTTTAACATATTATATATTCCAGCATGCTCAATAGTATCTATTTGAGAGCAATAAAAACATTTATCCACTTAAAATCTTACATAAAAATGCTCACAGTAGTCCCAAATTGGAAATAATGAAAGTGTTCACCAACTGATAAACGACTAACATGTTGTGCTATAAAAAAAATGCACCTAAAATGTGATAATTAATTCCCTCCCATCTGGCACTACCACTGGTGAGACAGAGAGTGATCCCTCCAAAAGATGGTTAGGAATCTTGAAATCTGCTGAGGGAAAAAAGAATTTCATTTACATGAAATTCTGTAAAAGGTAAAACCATGGTGATAGTGTTTAGGTTTCTAGAAAGGAGGCTGGGGGAGAAGGGTGACCACAGAGCAGCCGAGGAAATGCTTTGGGGTGATTGGATGGTTCGCATTCTTTCTATTCTAGATATAGGATTGATGTAGCTCAAGCTGTCCTTGAACTCATGATAGTCTGCCTCAGCCTTCAAAGTGCTGGGACTCCAGACGCACACCACCATGCCCAGTTTTGAATGTCCTATGTCTTGATTTTGCTTCTAATTCAGGACTGCCTATGTATTTGCCAGCCTATATATTTTAAATGGGTGAACTTTATAGTGTATAAATTATTCCTCAGTAAAACTACTTTTTTTTTTTTTTTTTTTTTTTTTTT
>PVKA01037264.1:0-21139 GCA_004027165.1 Ctenomys sociabilis | reverse complement strand
GAGAGAGAGAGAGAGAGAGAGAGAGAGAGAGAGAGAGAGAGAGAGAGAGAGAGAGAAGAAGGGAAGGAGGGGAGAGAGAGAGAGAAGGGGGGCTAGAGCTAGAAGAAAAAACAGAAGAAAAGGCTTGGGATGCAGCATAGTGTGAAGACCCCAAGTTGCATTCTCAGTATCAAAAAGAAAAAAGAGGGATAAGGATATAAATAAGGCAGCACAGTGCCTGCTTGGCAAGGATAAGGTCTTGAGTTCAATTCCTAGTACCCCCGCTCCTCCCTGATTAAAAAAAAGAAGGAAAAAACAACAAACAGAAAGGAAAAGAAGAATCTGCACCTGGACAGCATCGGGACTGTTCCTTTGTCCCTCTGCAGACCACAAGCTCCTTAAACAATTAGCTCCTTACCTTCTGCCATGGGGCTTTGCTGTGCAATAAACCATTTGATCTTCCAGGCACAAGCTTTATTTTTAAGTTACTATGATACCATGGAAAATGAGTCGGAAAGTGGAGGGGTGGTTCAGATGAACTTAAGGTCCTCTCCTTTCATTTTTCTGTTCTGATCTCCTCTATGACTCTGTCCAACTTCATCATCTGATCAAGGGGTGGTAAAGGAACAGAGGTTTCTGGGCATGCTCCATTTAAGGATAAGAATCTAATGAAATTGGTATTAGCCTCACACCTATTTGAGAGATGACCCCCTAGACTCAGTGTGGTTGAGGGAAATAATAATCATCACCTTTTCAAGTGTTGAAGACAGAAATTTCATTCAAATCAGTGTAAGTACTGCGGTAGCTGGCTTCAGGCCTGGCTGATCTAGGATCTAGGAGCTCTATGGGGGTCAGTTTTCTGCCATTACTGTGTGGCTGGGAAGACAATCTCAGATCATTTCCAAGTTATCCTGGGAATCTGTGGTCCCAGAAGAAAACAGTGCTCTTTCCAATTACCTGCTTTTGGGGAAGATGGAATAGGATATGGACGCTCAAAGCTCATGACTCCCGCCTTGGGCAGAGCCTGAGAGCAGAAACAACCATTCTGGACAGATTGGTGAGTCCTTGGATGGTGACACCTTGGCCCTGTACCACACCTGGGCAGCCCCCTCTGGACCACAGAGTGGAGCGAGACCGAGAGACTGAGAGACTGAGGAGGGAGGAAGGGAGAAGACCAAGGCGGAGCCACAGGAGAGCTGCTTGCCAAGGCCCAGTGAGTGGAGAAGCCGAGATTTGAACCAAGGCTATCTGGGCCAATGCAGAGGCTCAGTTCTGTCAGGAGAGAACCCAGCTAGGGCCCACAGCACTGTGTGGTACCAGAGGTGGAGCAAGGTCAACATCTGTAGCCATGAAAGTTATTACTAAAGTACTGGACATCTCTGGCTTTTTAAATTAACAATCACTCCTACCCCATCCCCAGAAAACTGAGTGTAGATTCATTCCTATGTCATGAGGAAAAATACCAAGACAGCCTCTGTGTCCTTTACCTCTGTGCTCTTGCAGAGTAGCACAATATCATAATCTGGAAATGGCAGTGACGTCATCCAGCCTGGAGTGTCTCCAGGGATGCACAGAGTCTTGCCGTATGCATATTTGCAGACTTTCTCACTTCTTTTCTGTACCCACCAACGCCTTGAATGCTGGTAACCAGTCCATGGTCTTCATTTCTATAATTTTGTTACTTCAGCTGTGTTATATAAACAGACCCATACAATGTGCCACCTTTTGAGGTTGGCTTTTTTTCACATAACCCACTTTTTTGCAGTTTCAGCATCAGTAGCTTACTCCTATTTTGTTACCATACAGTATCCCACAGTATTTCAGTCAGATTTCTGTTGCTGAGACAAAATACCTGAGACACACACCTCAACAGAGGACAGATTTGTTTGATTCTGAGTTTTTAGCTCATGGTCAACTGGTTCTAGTGCAAAAGCATCATGGGAAAAAGGCATAGTGGAGAGAAACACCTCATCTCTTGGCAGCCAGGAAGCAGAGAGCAGCGGAAGTGTAAGAGATAGCAGAAGGCACCAGGGACAAAAATATAACCCTTCCAGCTCATACCACCAGGGACCACCGCTTGTGAGCAGGTCCTGCCTCCTTATGGCCCATTCATTATCGAGCTCCTTAATAGTTTAATTCAGTGAAGAGAAGAGCAATCCCATGGTCCATTCGCCTTCCAACAGCCCTGCTTCAGAGCACACAAGGGACATTCAAGGTCCAAACCATAATAATAGCAGACCGTGCACCTCAGCACCTTTCATTGAAGGATACAGAAAACAATCTCTCTATTTACTCACTTGGTACAGTGAACGGTCAGGTGTGTGCATGTGAACAAAAGTGGCAAGGGAGATTTTCCCTTACATTATGTTCCACGTAACTTTGTTTTGTGTATGTTTATTCAAGCATCACAAAGGGTCCAAAAGACCCACATCACTCTAGGTAGAAGTAGCCCGATTCTGTACATGTCACATGAAAAGCTAGATTATCAAGTATTGAAGGGGGTCAACAGTGAATCATTGTTTGTGGCATTTTTCTCTTAAAAAAAAAAAAAAAGATCCAACCCATAACCCCTGCTCTAGGTGTACATCAGTTTAACTACTCACCTGCTGAAGAATGTCTGGACCATTTCTAGTTTGGAATTATTATAAATAAAACTGGAAAATACATTCACATATTGTCCTGCATGAGAAGAAGTCTCTGTTTCTTTCTTTTTTTTTCATGTATTTTAGAGAAGGGTCTACAGGGTGTTCTGGGTCTCACTACTAGAGCAAACTCACGGTGATCACCCTGTTGAAGCCTCCCAAGGGCTGGGATTGCAGGTGTGTGCCACCACACCCAGTCTCAATCACCGTCTCAGCACACCCTAGAAGCAGGGCTGGCACGGGAGGCTCGGAGATTGAAACCCTGGCCCCTGCACCTGCTTGCGGGTGCTTTAATCCACTAAACTATTTCACTGCCCTGAAGTCTCTGTTTCTCTGGGTTAAATAACAAGGGGCATGATTAAACCCTAGGTCATATGGTAGCTACGTGGTTCCATTTTTGTTGTTGATGTTGTTGCTGTTTGTTTCTGCCATGCTGGGGCTAGAACCCAGAGCCTTTGCACTGAAATACATTCCTAACCCTTTTTAAAAATGTTCTTTCCAGGCAGTCGCACAAAGTTGCTATGCTGGCCAGGTTGGACTCCAACTTTCAATGCTCCTGACTCAGCCTCCCAGAGTGCTGAGATTACGGGCACGTACCACCCCGCCAGGCTCGATAAACCTGTCTCTGTGCACTGATTTGCCACCTCCAGGCCCTCTGGGTGGACTGTCCTCACACATCTTTTTCTCTTTCCCTAATTGGATATTTTTATTTCTACATTTTTAAACCCTAGATAGTCTAGATTCCAGTCTCTTGTCAGCTATGAGCTATGCTAATATTTTTTTTCCTGGTCTCAAGTTTGTTTTTCATCCACTTAGCACTGTATTTTTCAGAGCAAAAGATTTTAACTCTGACGAGGTCAGACTTACACATTCCTCCTCTTGGGAGGTCACACTCCCAAGAGTGTCAAGCTTAGGACCATCTTGTCTAGCCCGAGCTTACAAAGATTTTCCCCTGTGCTTTTCTTTAGAAGTTTTATGCTTCATAGTTAACCCTGCAATTTTCACTTTAGGCCTGAAGTTTATTTATTTATGAGTGTGATATCATTTCTGAGATTTTTGCTATGCATTCCATGCTGGCCTTGAACTTACCATGTAGTACCAGTTGGTATCGAACTCACACTGATCGCCTGCCTCAGCCTCCTGAGGGCTGAAATTACAGCAGTGTGCTACCATACCTGGCTCTCGGTGTGAGGTGTACATGAAAAGTGGTTTTTTGTTTTTTTTTTTCCTTTTTGCTCATGAGTATTCCATCACTCCATACAATTTTTTTTTTTTTTTTTTGTATTTTAGGGAAGGGTCTCTAGGGTGTTCAGGATCTCACTACTAGATTAGAATCATAGTCATCCATGTATTTACAGCCTCCCAAGAGCTGGGATTACAGGTGTGCGCCACCACGCCCAGTATCAATTGCTGTCTCAGCGAGCCCCTGTAGTTGGGGCAGGGCCAGCAAGGCAGTCCTGGGGATCAAACCCCTGGCCCCTGAGCCTGCTTGCAGGCACTTTGATACACTGAGCTATGTAGCCAGCCCTCTCTCTCATCTTTTCAAGGTGTGATAAAAAATACCGTGAATGTCAGTGCTGAGCACCACTACCAGAAAGACAGACTCCTAAAAATGTCGTGTGCAACTTCCGCTTCTCCCCCAAAGTCAAAATGAACCTGAAAGGGGCTGGTGAGATAGCTAAGTGGACAAAGCACCTGCTTTGGCAAGCACAGCAGCCAGGGTTCAATCCCTGGTCCCGCACGCCGCACCCAGGCTGGCCCTATCCCAGGACAGCCCTGAGACAGGGGTTGAAGCCGGGCGTGGTGGCCCACACCTGTAATCACAAGTCTTGAGAGGCTGTTTACAGTGGATCTCGTAGCGATCCGCTACGAGTCCGATCTAGTAATGAGACCCTGAACACCCTGTAGACCCTTCCCTAAAATTAAAAAAAAAAAAACATTGAGCCAGAGTGATGGAATACCTATGAGCAAAATGGGGAGGCTGAAAACAGGAGGATCACTATGAGTCTGAGCTGTGTAGTGAGACTCTGTACCACACACACACACACACACACACACACACACACACACGCACACACACACTTATGATCCTGAAAGGTAAACTTGTTAAAAACTTTTGCATATTTATGATGTTTAGTAGCTGCAGTCACCTCAGAGAACTGGTGCCTATATACCTGCTCTACCAGCCCCTCATGCTTGCTGCTCCCCCCTCCCCAGATCCCCTTCCAATCTCCACAGTCTACTCTCTGTTCCCTACCATCTCTCTTTCGTTCTTCTCACCCTAAGATTCACATTTTGGCTTTCTCATACTAGAGAAACCATGTGATGTTTAACTTTTTTGGTCTGATTTATTTCACCTAGCTTGATGGCCTCAAGCTTCATCTACTTTCCTGCGGGTGACTCAAATTTATCCTTCTTTAAGGCAGAGTGGTACTCCACCTTGTGTGAGCAGCCCATTGTCTTTATGCATTCATCCACTGATGGGCGTCGAGACCATTTCCATAATTTATCTATTACGCATTGTGCTGCTATAAATATAGGTATTCATGGATCTCTGTAATCTGATGTTTTAACTTTTTTGTAAGAAAGGAGGATGGATGTCTTGAAGCAATTCAGGATATCAAGAAAACCATGATAGCACGACTAAAGATACGAAAAAGGGCTTCCAGGACTGCTGAGCTACTTGGCCGGCCCTTAGATCTTTGATTCTTTTCATTAGTGTTGTGTAGTTTTCAGCAAATATGAGTAAGCCCTGATGATGTTTTGCTGGTTTGTATCTATTTCACTTTTTTGAGTGATTGGAAATAAGGTTATTTTGAATCTCATTATCCATATGTTCATTGATAATATATGGAAATATTATTGATTTGTGCATGTTTATCTGACATTGTCCAGCCTTACCAAATTTGCATATACTTTCTAGGAGTTCATCTGTGCATGTGTGCTTTTCTACATACACCATCATTTGTCAAAGGGACCAGCTTTATATCTTCCCTTCTAGTCCACATGCTTTTTATTAACTTCTCCCACTTCTTCTACTGCTGTTGATGGCAAAGTTGTCTGTCCCTAATGCCCCTTACTGAGTTCAAGGAGTTTCTCTCTATTCTGACACTACCTTCTTTTTTCTTTTTATCATAAATGAATGTTGAATGGTGTGAGAGGCTTTTTCTTCATTAAATTAAGCGATGTAATATTTCTTCTTGATGAGACTGTACTGACAGATTTTTCTAATAATAAACAAGTCTCACATCTTTGGAGATTGAATCCCACTAGGAAGTGGCATATAATTCCTCTTGTTTATTCTCAATTTATTTGCTGATCTATGGGTGGTTTTGTCCATATTTGTGAAGGATGTGGGTCTATAGTTGTTTTAGTTTTGCTTATTCTGTCTCTGGTTTTGGCATCAGGAAAAACTGCTTTCATGAAATAAATTGAGAAGGACTGGTGTTCATTCTTTAAATTTTTGACAGAATTCTCTGGTACAGCCATCTGACCCTGAAGATTTCTGCTTGGGGAGTTTTAAAATTATGAATTTAATCTCCATGTAATGTTTGAATTATAGTCATTTGTAAGAATTGGCAGTATGAAGCTGGAAAAGAAGAGTGTCCAACTTAAAAAGTGGGGAAACAGCAAAAGAATAAACCCATGGAAATTACAGGAAATGAAAGAAGGACAATAAGAGTAGAGATGCATGATGCAAAAGACAATGCAGGGCCCGGGGAGATGGCTCAGTAGAATAAGCGCTTGCCTTGCAAGTGCAGGGTCCTGAGTTCAATCCCCAGTACCACAAAAAAAAAAAAAAAAAGACAAATCAATGCTCTCGAACCCAACAGAGCCAAAGCTAGTGTTTAAAAAGAACCAATAAAACAGAAAAATCTGTAGTCAGAAAGTGAGGGGGCAGAGGACGAGGAAGAGGAGGAAGACGAGAAAGAACGGAGTAGGAGGGTGTGTCCAGTGCATCTTCACAAACAGATTCAGCTAAGCAGCTGAGCCTGGAATATTCTAGAAGTCCCAATGGGCTCTACTCAGGACAGCTCAATATAATACACAGGACAGCTTCTATTCCTTACTGGTAATTCTAATTCTGAGCAGCTGTTCAAGGTGTCCTAAAATCTCTTCACTGAAAGTTACTAATTCCTTGCAACTAACAGCCAAGCTATGGGGAGATGCTGTTCTCTCAGGTGACTAGCTCCTGCATCCTCCAGTGGAGCTTCATCCAGGCTTCGCGCCCAGCGGTCCCTTCCTCTGTGAGCCCATGGCTCAGATCCACCTTCCTCTCTCCCAGGGTGGCTGTTCCTGTGTACTGACTTCTCTGTCTATGTCTCTGTCTGTTTCTGTCTCTGTCTGCCTTTTTCTCTGTCTCTCTGTCTTTGTCTCTCTGTGTCTCTATCTCTGTCTTTGTGTCTGTTGGTCTCTGTCTCTGTCTCTGTCTGTCTGTCTCTGTCTGTCTCTCTCCCTTCTCTTCTAGGATCATGTTTCAGGTGGGCCTTGGAACTACATACCCAGCCCTGGAATCCTTTCCTTTTTTAATTTTTCCATAATTTTATTGAAGAACAAATAGCAATGAGACAGTCCCAAATCAAATCAGTAGGACAGACTCAATAATCGATACATTGCATATTGTCCTCTTAGTGGTTATTTGTTGTACAAGGTGCAGGCATGATATTCTATTTACAAACACTATTAGAGCAGATCCCTCTATTCTTTGAATTAAGAGAATGTAGCTGTACATCTATCTTTTTTTTCAAAGCTGATTTATAGGACAGTTTCAATAATCAGTACTTTTTACACTGCTATCTTCCCAGTGGCCATGCGTAGCCCAAGAAGCAGACAGGACATCCTATCCAAACACCACTAGTGCAAATTCTTCTTTGTTCCTTTTGAGGGGAAACAAGAACAGAAGTCAAGACCTGAGCATTGAGGTGCTCCCTGCTACCAGGGTGTCTTTGTTCCTGGGCTGTTTCAGCAGACAGAGCTGGGAAATGTATATATGTAAATGAGCACAAATACACACATGTCCAAACATGCATTGCATGTATGTACTGGAAGACAAGCACACATGTGTATCCATATTTTAGAAATCACAAGTTTCCACTAATATTGCTCATTCCAATTTATTCTATTTGCTTTCCCTCATCCCTATGCATCTGTTTCGTTTCTCACAGTGGGGGGGGACCTGCTCCCAACAGCCACAGTCCACCCCTTGAGCCACTCTGTCCCATCTGCTGTGTTTTTTTTTTTTTTTTTTGGCAGAACCGAGGATTGAACTCAGGCCCTTGCACTTGCCAGGGAAGCACTTATTCTACTGAGCCACCTCCCCAACCCCACTCTGTCCCATCTAAATGGGCATCAGACTTGCACCCCTGGCCACCACCACACAAGGACCCACGCCCTCTTCCTCCACCACTGCCCCAGCCCGAGGTTTCATGGCCAAAACTCTTGCTCTTTAGTTATTTGGATTTTGTTCCTCGATCCCTCCTGTGTGCTGATGCCATTCGCTTTTGCGTCAGTGCTTCAAGAAGAATGGGAAGGGAGCGTTAACTTTCAAGTGCGGAGAAAATGCACACGTGTGCAGATGCAGGCCTAAGGGCAAGGTCCTCCCACAGAGCTGTGGCCCCTCTGCTCCGCTTTACCTACTCCCCTTGCAGCCAGCCAGCTCTGTGGCTCTGGGCCTCTCTTTCTTCTGCCTCTGTGGACCAAGGCAAGCACCCAGGGATGTCCCCTTCATTTCCCTTCCTGTTTTGCTGCCACCCAGCTGGGCCCTTGTTTGCTTTGCTTTTTGTTACTTAAAACCATCTCCCTGTCAGTTGGGAGAAACCCTTCCTTGTCTTTCTATAGCCAGGCCCACTCTGGGGCCAGCAGAGAAAAGTGTCCACCCTAGGCATAGCTCTCTTATGAATTTCTTGCAAAATGTTAACCCTTCAAAGCCCAGCATCACTCAAGACCAGAAGACACGCAAAAGAACACCATAACAGTAAAGGCTTCAAACAGCATCTCTCTCCACTGTGGAATGGCGGAAGGTGAGTCGGTGATTCTTGGTACCATATTTTGTTGTGGTCCAAATAGAGTGGTCTGAGCAAATATAACCAGTAATCTGTTGGCCAGAAAGCATAAGTGACAGGATTCAGACTTTAAAACGTGATCCTGAGAAGCACGGTAGTAGCACACCACTTCAGGTGTGCACACATGTATGTTTCTGTGTGTGTCCGTGTGTTGGTTTATTTTTCATACTTGTAAGGGGTGATGGGGATGGGCGTCAGGACCAGGGTGATTTCTTCGGGCAGCACTGGAAGGTGGGACAGGGAGAGCCTGTTGCCACGTTCTGCTCTGGGGGTCAGAGGCAGGCTGGAGGGCAATGCATACATAAATCAAAAGTGTCTGTGAACACAGACACTGTCCGTGAAAGCGTGCACCATGAACCAGGCAGACGGATCCTTTTTCTCCAGGGAGGTGCTATGGTTTGTGTCCAGGTGTCCCCCCCAAAGCTCATGCAGTCTTGGGGGCAGCTTCTAGAGTGTGTGGCTGATTGCTGTGGGTGTGGGTGCTGCATCTACTTTGGGGCAGGCAGTTTGCATTTCAATATGAGGAAGGCGGAGAGCCCAGCCGCTGGAGCCAGGGCTGCTCCGCCCTTCCACTCTTGCTCTTTGCACCTCTCTTCCCATGCAAGGTGCTCTCTGCTGCTCTGCCTTGGAGCCAGCTGAAACTGGACTGAAGTGGACTGAAACCTTCAGTAACTGTTTCCTTCCCTCATCTTGGGTGTCAGGTATTTATCCAAGCAATGAGAGAAGAGTAACTGAGACAGGAGGAAAGCGAGACGCTGCAGTCTTCCCTCTGCAATATGTGGGCGATGGTGGTAGGGGAATGGTGGCCTCACACATCTTGTAACTCACAGGGTGGCACACGATGCTTCCTGCTGCTGGCCTGGGGGTCATCCTCACTGGCCCCCACTCAGGGATGGTACCCAGGAAGCAGGTGACAGGCAGGTGTCCCCTGCACACTCTGTTGCAGGCCCCAAGAGCAGGGCCCACTTGCGTGACGACACCCACCATCGGTGCTGGGGAGCCCCTGGCACTGACAACAGGTTACGGACTTCCTGCACATCTGTGCAGAGGCTTCTGCTATGCACAGGCAGCAGGTTCCGGCCTGCAGCTCCAGCGAGTGAGGGTCACTCGCCTCACGCCCAGGGATCTAGGGCTCCACCAGCCACGCACCATAAGGACTGCTCCTTCTTCCCAGAGCAACCTCAGGGGAGGAGACTTCAGCTGGGGTTCCTTACCAAGGGCACTACAGAGAGGGGCAGACCCAAGGAAGTCAGCCTTGCTTTCATTAATCATTCACATCCACCCCCCAGCTCCACATGTCCCAAGAAGCCCACTCTGGCCTCTGCCGCCCGTCCCCTGCCCTCTGCCTATGCTTAAGAGTCCCCAGACACCAAAGGAAGGGGGTAACCACATGTAAAAGTGTGAGTGGGGGGTGTGAATAAGGATGCATATGTGTTTGTATGTATGTGTGAGACAGACAGACAGACTGACTGACCAACAGACAGACAGAGATGTCTTCCCCACTACCACCAAACTGTTCACAGTCCACACTTTCTGGCCATACCTGCTACTGGTCTGCAGGCTGTCAGGCAACTGCACAAGTCCTGGCCCCTCTCGACTGGCTAAGTCTAGCCTCTTTGGGGCACAGTCCCTCATCACCTTTAGAGTCTTACACATCCCTCGCCCCTATCTACCCTAGGAATTCTTTATGAACCTGTCATGGATCATCTCTATCTGTTTTGCCTCAATTTGCTGGTGTCACTTTCCTCTTCTTTGTCCCCTTGGAATTGTCCCTTTTCTACCAGAAAGTGAGCTCCCTGAAGGCGGGGTCTTCCTCTTCTTTGTTCCTTATCACATCACCAGTGCTGCCCTCAATAAACACTACCGAACACAGACAGATGCCTCAAGTTATCAAGCAGCTAACAGGCTGCTAGGTGTGGAATTCGCTTAGCTCATCAGTTTCTGGGATGTTTTTGGAAAGCCCGTAGCTCCAGAAACGATGCTACTAAAGCCATAGGGAAGGAACATTCTATTACTTTGTAAAAAACTTCCTTACATTAAAGAAAAAAAATTCTCTGCTCCTCCCAATCACTAACCCCATAAGAGCCGGGCATGGTGGCGCATGCCTGTAATCCCAGCACTCAGGAGGCTGAGGCAGGAGGAT
Source organism: Ctenomys sociabilis (assembly GCA_004027165.1). Taxonomy (NCBI): domain Eukaryota; kingdom Metazoa; phylum Chordata; class Mammalia; order Rodentia; family Ctenomyidae; genus Ctenomys; species Ctenomys sociabilis. The sequence goes on along the minus strand of PVKA01037264.1, from coordinate 10,313 downwards.
TGTTGTGAGTTCGAGACCAGCCTGAGCTACAAAGTGAGCTTAAGGCCAGCCTGAACTGCATAGCAAGACCCTGTCTCAAAAAGACAAAAAAAAAAAAAAAAAAAAAAAAAAACTAACCCCATAAGAATTTCATCCTTCTTTGGCAAATTTTTTCTAGGGAGTTACAGCAACAAAATGTGCAAGGAGCCTTGGTTTTACCGGGTGCATCAGATATTTTATGATGCTCCATAATTCCTGCGGATTTTTTTTATTCCTGAGCCTGATGGCTTGGTTTTAGTAGGTCTGGGTTGAAGCCCAGAATCTGAGTGTATAGTGGTCTCTCTGGTGAATTGAAGCTGGTAGTTATCACATACATCTTCCTAGAGACTGGAGTTTACAACCAGGGAGGGTATGGCCAGCGGACGCCTGATGTGAACTGGGTGTAGGGGGAGATACGGCCAGCCGGGTGGCACCAGGCACACTCAAGCCATTTGGTAAAGGGCCAATTTGAAGGGTGAAAGGACAGAGGGGTGCACAGCCAAGAAGCAATACAAAAGCATCACATGGACTCCAGGGGGACAGCTGGAGCCAGCATAAACCAAGGGATGCTTCTCTGAAAAACTCATGTATTTAAGGACTTCTAGTGTGGACAGGAATGTGAACTTCCCAAGCATTTGAGTGACAGGGACACAGATTGCAGCCTAACATGGGCTTTAAGATTTGCCTAAAATCGGGAAGTGAGCTGTGCTGGGGCTGCAGAGAAAAACAGAGGCCAGCAGCGGGGCTTGGGTGGGCAGGGCAGCTCCAAAGGGAAATCTTCCACCACCAGAGGGGGTCGTCAGGAATCACTGCAGGGGAGGCAGGGCGGGAAACCGTGAGCTTTATGGATGCAGGTCTGGGCCAAAGCGGAACTGCTGGACAATGGAGTGAAGAGCAGGAAGGGGAGAGAGTGTTCAGAAATACCACGGAGGGGCCAGCGAGATAGCTCAGTGGACTAGGTGCCCGCTTAGGCAAGCGCAGGGGCTGTGGTTTGATCCCTGGCATCATATGCCACGTCAGCCCCTGCCCCTGCCCCAGGGTGTGCTGAGCTGGCCACCAAGACAGGGTGTGGTGGTGTACACCCCTGTAATCCCCAGCACTGGGGAGGCTGACAACAGGAGAATCACCATGAGTCTGAGCTGTGTAGTGAAACCCTGTAACAAACAAATACATTTTTTTTTTTTTTGTATTTTTTTAGGGAAGGGTCTACAGGGTGTTCAGGGTTTCATTACTAGATTGGACTCATAGTGATCCTCCTATTTACAGCCTCCCAAGAGCTGAGATTACAGGTGCACACCACCATATCCAGCCTCAATTGCTGTCTCAGCACGCCCCTGTAGTTGGGGTAGGGACAGCACGGCAATCGTGAGATTGAACCCTGGCCCCTGAACCTGCTTGCAGTGCTTTAATCCACTAAGCTAGTTAGCCAGCCCTAACAACCAAATACATTTTAAAAATTAAAGAAAGTAACTACTGAGGGGTCAAGGATGTAGCTCAGTGGCATAGTACCTGCCTGGCAAGTGCAAGGTCTTGATTTCAACTCCCAGTACCAAAAGAACAACAATAATAATAATTAATAATAATAACAACAACAACAATAACAAAAGAGACAAAAGTACCACTGAGGCATGGTGAGGGGATACCCGGGGCATTCATTGTTCCGGGGTGGGAGGCAGCATCCAACGAGCTGTGCTAGGTTTTGGGAGTCACCGATGCTCTCAGGAGCCAGTCTGCTTGCGAGGAACGTGATGAACGGAGACTCGCTTCCTCTGCAAGTTGGACATGAGACAAAAACTCAGTTCCGCTTGCAGAGAGCCTGATACGGTCTCACAGCACTCAGCACTCCTAGCTCCTAGAACTCTGGCTGGGCGCTGGGCACAGCACCAAGTAGATTCAGTGCGGCATTGTCATTTCACCATAATCCCGGGAGGGAGACATTATCCTACTTTTTTCCAGGAAGGAAGCAGCCTTCATGTAGTCCAGACTTCAGGGTCTATGCTTTTAAATCCTACATCCCCTGGCAGCTGAAGTCCCTGTCCCTGGAACGTCCAGTCAAAAGCTGTTGAGCTGCTTCCAGACGAGCATTCAGGACTCAGCTGTCAATAGGAGTTCGTGCACAGATGATGCCTATGTGTGAATGCAGAGAACTCGCATTCTCTGAAATGTACACACGTGCTTTGCACACTTTTGAGGGGACTGAGCCATCCTCTCCTAAGAGTCTGTTGTGTGTCTCTCCCTGCATCCGGTGAGACCTCCCTTTAAAAGCTCCGGGGCCACAGGATTTGGGCAGTAGGAAGGCTCTGCACCTGCCTCCCCTGGTCTATTAATATTGTCCCCGTGCCATGCAGGGTGTGAGGCATGGAGGACGCAGGAGGGGGCGAAAAGGAAAAGCTCCCTGCTCCACTGGAGGAGTCAGGGGTGAGTCAAATGACCACCCAGACATGTAATTGCACTGCAACTCTGCTGGAAGGAAGGATCATGGTGCCACAAGGGAAACCCTGGAGGGCTGGGCTGAGTGAGACTTGGGGACATGTGAGGACCAGCAGGTGTGGTGGGTCAATGGGAACAGGTGCTCAGGCAGAGGGACCCTGGCGTGTGAGTGTGGCCCGGCAGCCTTATGGTGGCATGAGGCCCGAGAAGAGTTGGGATATGTGGGCAGAGTGGGTGTGGCGTGGGGGCGTGGCAGTGACAGTCCCTGGACAGGAGCACAAAGCCATGCATGGGTGGCAACAGGGCCACAGAAAAGTCACAACAGACTTCTTGTGAAAGGGACCTCTAGCTTCAGTGTCAGGGAAGACATGAAGGGGTGGAGGGAGGCTGTCGCATGGCCCAGCAGTGATGGCCAAGGCACAGATTTCTCAGGAGCGGGCGCCAGGCTCCCCTCCCACACCTCCTGCCCTCAGCTCCTCCCACATGCACTAGGGTGCAGGAAAGGGTGTGCTGATTGCTGGCCCACCCAAGAACAAACCAGGACTCTGGGGGGAGGAAGACATCTCTGTCTCGCTCTCTAAGCATCACCTCCTTTTTGGTTTTGCTCAGCCCTTTTGGGAGATGGTGAAGGAGTAGGGGAGAGGGAGGAAGGAGACAAATTTTCTAATTTCTGGGCCATTTTCCCACTTTTTGTGGGAAAGTGCCCTGCAGTTATCTGCATGGGTTGTGAGGTTGCCTGGCAGAAACCCCAGCCGGGGCACTTTGGGGAAAAGAAATGCATGATTCAGCCAGTGGGATGGAGCCAGAGAGGCTCCAATTGATGAGGAGGGCAGGCTGGGGCTGGGGGCAAAGGGCAGGGAGCAAAGGGCTTGGATCTCACCAGCCAGCAGGGCCCTGGGGACCCGGGTAGAGACAGAGAGGGGCTCCCCAGAGAGCCTTTCTGGAGGCCAAGCTGCGGCCATGAGCCAAAAAATAATAAGACAGGACCAAGTGGGTGACTGACCCAGTAGGGGAGTTGCTCTTGGTCCAGGCCCAGCCTGGAAATTATAGGCCTGGGTTGTAGCTTCCGGGACAGCTACTGGAATCAGGGGCCTGCTGGTGACTGTGGTCAACAGCCACATGGGCCTACCTCGCCATCCTGGGCCACGGTCATCTCTGCCTGGAGGAGGGGCCACCGCTCACGGCTCTGATGGAAAGCTGCTCCGTGGAGGCCCGGCCAGGGTCAGGAGAACACTGCATTCATTCCCCATTGCAAACTTAGCCACCTTCACCCAGGCTATGAGGCAAGAGTGGTGAGTTCAGTGTCTCTACCATTGCTGGGGTTGTGGAAACATGGGTTTGTGTGAATGCTGTTCTGGTACACAGGAAGCAGGAGGTGACCTTTTGATCTGAGCCTGCCTCTGCTGTGTGGCTTTGGAAATTTTTAAATGGAGACCATGGTATCTGCCTGGGCTTGTGATGGCTCAATTCAACGAGGAATGGAAACTGGATGTAAGGACAGATGTCTCTGGTCGATCCCCACGGGGGACCTCATATGCCTCTCTGCCCTGCCCCAAAGGGCCACCAGCCCCTGATACCATCCAGAGGACAGTGAGTGGCAGAGGCAGAGCTCTGTCCCTAGCCTCTGACCCCAAGGCCACCGCCCCAAAGTGTCCTGTGCTGGGCTGTCCCCAGCTCCAAGGGACCCGTTGCCTGTCCTAGGGAGGTGAAGAGGAGGTGGTCACAGATGAAGTCTGCCCAAGGCCATATAGCTACTGAGCCTGAGGCTGGGCTTGAAGCCCAAGTGTCCTGGAGTCTGGAGCCAAAATGCTCCCAGCACGTATTCCTTTATTAGCAAGCTAGCGGTCTGCAAGCAGCTTAGGCAGTGTCTCCTTTACAGCACTTCCTGGGGTCTAGCGCAGCTCTAGGAGCCTTGAAGGGCATTTGGCTGGGTGGATATACAGGCAGGTGAGCTTCACACTGCTGAATCTGTTTCTTCATCTAGAAAAGCAGGATAACCCTTTCTGTTAACCTTGCTGGTGACAAGCTACTGAAGGGGTTAATACCACGCACTGCACGAGATGACGGCAGCTCAAGCCCAGGCTCCCCCGACCACACAACCTTGGACAAACCCCTGAACACTTTATAACTCAATTTTGCCGTTAGAAAATGTGGGTAATGACAGGGTCCACTTCACCGGGTTCTCATAAGGTCTAAATGACTTCACACACATAACTCAAGGATGTCAGGATGGTTATTGGCTTACAGGGTTATCACGAAGGACATGTTTAAATGCCAACACCACAAGATTCTAGGAACACTCTGGGAGGCTGAAGCAGGAATATTACAAATTCAGGCCCAGACTGGGTAAGTTGGTGGCTGAGTGAGACCCTTTCAAAAATCTTTAAAAATGTATTAGAAAGGCTGGAAATATAGTGCAGGGCGAAGACCCTGAATTCAACCCCCAGTAGCATAGATAAATAAATAACTCACTCTAGGGAAGCGGTGGAATGGGTAGTTGGGCTGTGGTGATGATGGTATGGTCATCAGCTGCCTGAGGTGGGAACAGCGGCTGCCTGCCCAGCAACCTTCCCTCTTCCTTCTGATAGGAAAATTCCTATGTTCTGTAGAGGCTTTGGCTTCCACAGACATCTCAGTGTAACATGACTTCCGGCCCAACCAGGAAGAGGTGGTGGTTTAGTCTAAGTCCAACCTGATAATTTTGTTCCCTTTGCCAGTGGCTGTTGGCCCGGAGGAAAAGGTGAGGCCAGCTGTGTTAGAAGAGTCTGATCCGTGCTGCATTTTTCTCCCCTGGATGTTGCCGTGGCCAGGGGATGATGGGATGTCAGCCGCCGCCTTGTCACCACCTGAGGACCGTGGCAGAAACAGAAACAGAGAAGCCAGAGTCCTGATGAGCTCGGTGTGAGGTTCCTTCCCCGCTGGACTTCTCATTTGGTGAAAAGTAATGCGTTCACTCATTATTTAAGACCATTTGGGTCCGGTTCTCTGGTGCCTGTGGACAGGGTATTGCAGTGAATGGAGTACCTGGCACCCACATCCACTTCCTATGGCAATCGATTGTTCTCGATCAATTTTCCTCTCAATTTCTCATCACACTTGAGTTAGCTTTTTAAAAATAGTATCCCTCTCTCTAGATTTGAAACTTGGTGAGAGAAGGGAGAAAGCTGGTGTCTGGAGCACTACATCTGTTTAATGTTTGTTGAATCAAAGCGACCGAGATGCAAGATGTGATAGATGTGTATGCCAGCTCTCCAGGATGAGGGTAATGGCTGTATATCATACACATATACTAAAACAAAAAAGCATTTGTTGAATAAATAAATGAACCAATATCCTGGCCCTTGAGCTACTGATTTTGAATTGGAAATTTTAGAAGATTCTCTCTGAGCTTTCTGAAATATTATTAAAAACCATCATGAGGAAATGATATTGTCATATTTTGGATTACATTTCCAGTTTTGGCAGCTTGAGTAATCTAGACAAATTCTTCCTCAAAAGAGAACTGGAAAAACTGGGCAAAATATTTTCCAAAACTCAGCTCGAAAATATGGGAAAGTTATTAAAGGGGTTTTAGAAAAAGTCCTGGCTTGAGCTCTTAAAGAAGAAGAAAGTGCGAAAGACTGAGCCTGGCATCTGAGAGTGCTTTTTCTGTGGAGGCATTTGAAAATACAGAAGGTGCAGCTGAGAGATTGGAAAGTTTTTCTCAATTATGTGCGAGGTAAGGAAGAAAAGTTGTAATTCAAGATCTGCCAGATTGAAGACTGGAGTGGATTTCTAACTGGTGGTCAACTTGTTACAGCCAGCTGAACTGAGCCAGCATGGTGCGGGGTGCAGGAGGCCCACCTGAGGGCTGCTGCCAGCAGCATAAGAGGCAGAGCTGGAGAAGCTGTTGGGACACCGTAGGGACGCTGTTTGGAGAAGCTGTGGGAGTGTTGGGAGCCGCTGGCTGTCATGGAATGTGCTGCTGGAGGACCTTGTCATGCTGGCTTTCCTGGTGAACCTGGCTGTTCTTGTCCGAAGAGGAGCTTGTTCCTTCGTTGTTGCCGGGAATGGCTACGGTGCACTTTGGGGGAGCTCTGGTCCCCATCTTGAGCGTCACTTCCTGGCTCTGGTGGGGAAGAGGCTGCCCTGCTCAGTCTCATGGAGAAGCCTGTGGCACTGGCTTTCTTGATGGGAACGCTGCTGTCCTCATTGTCAGAGGAGCCCAGGACCTTGCTGTCACTGAGGATGGCTGTGGTACTTCAGGGGAGCTCTGGTTCTTCTAGCTTCCACCACTGACCTTTGGGCCTTTTGGGGCAGATCCATGAAGCAGGCCTGCTTGAGACATTGTCATGGGCTCTAGGCCTCCAGCTGGACTGTTACGAGCTCTAGGTTTTCAGTTGGACTCATGCAGTGTATTAGGACCCAGGCCCTCAGCTAGATTCCTTGTCCTCAGTGTGTGGACAGATTTCCTGCACTTATTGTGTATGATTCTTTGGGTGACTCATTATAAAATGTGTCCTGTCTTGCAAAACCCCAAACCATGACAAAGATTATGAAATATCCCTAATGCTTCCAGATCCCAGGGAGCTATTCTCTAAAAGGAAACATGGGCCATCAGTAAACCAGCTCTCCTATGAACTCTAGAAAGGGTTCTAGATGTCTAGGTATGCAAGCTAGTCTCAGGTCCTGCAAGATTATTGGCAATATATTAAGGTGGTGTTAATGGCCTCTAGAATCCAGCAGAAGCAAATAATCCTCTCAAGAAGATGAATTTCAAGTCCTTAATTTCTTTTCTTTCTTTCTTTTTTTTTAAAAAATTTTAGTTATTTATTTATTTGGTACAGGGTCTCACTACACAGCTTGGACTTATAGTGATCTCCTGTCTCAGCCTCCCCAGCACTGGGATTACAGGCATGAGGCACCATGCCCAATTTCGGTGGTTGGCATGGGTGGTCCCAGGATTCTGGGGCTGGCATGGTATGTGGTACCCGGGATGGAACCCGGGTCCTTGTGCTTACCAGGCAGGTGCTTAGACCACCAAGCTGTCACCCCAGCCTCAGTTTATTTTCATTAGAAATTCCCCAACACAATTATATGTGCACAAAGATAGCTAGTTGTCTGAGAAAACAGCATACATTAGCCTCAGAAGAAGCATCATACAGGGAGCAGCACAGACCTCCCAGCTTCTCAGTTCAGACTTTAAACTAATGAAATTTGCTATGTTGGAGGAAATTTTTAAAAACAAGGATTTACTTTTTTTTTTTTTTTTTTTTATTTAGTGCAGGGTCTACAGGGTCTTACTACACAGATCGGACTTGTAGTGATCCTTCCTGTTTTTCAGCCTCCCCAGTGCTGGGGCTAAAGGGGTCCCCCACCACACCCAGTCTCAATTGTTGTCTCAGCACACCCTGGGGACAGGGCTGGCGTGAGAGACCTGGGATGGAATCCCCAGCCCCTGGTCTGCCTAGGCAAGTGCTTTAATCCACTGAGCTTTCGGGTCAGCCTAAGGATTATCATTTTAACAGACAACTCTGAAGCAACAAGTAGGAATTCATTCAAGTAAAAAAACAATAGCCAAAACCTAGAACTTAAAGAATGATATTGATTCAGTTTGCAAGATGTGGAGGGGGCATCTAAAATGAACCATAGTAAATCTGAAAAATACAAAGAGGTAAGAGACTTAGAGGAGATTGCTAGAATTCTGCCAAATGTTTAGCTAGACTCTTAGTGGAAGAGGAAACAGACCGTAATAAGGCTTGAAGAGATATGAGAACAATTTCTGTGGCTGACAAAAGCCTTAGATTTCAAGGTAAATGCAGCCAAGGGCTGGGGAAATGGCTCACTGGAATAAGCGCTTCCCTGGCAAGCGCAAGGGCCTGAGTTCAATCCCTGGTTCCACCAATAAATAAATAAATAAATAAATAAATAAATAAATAAATGTACTGAAACATCAAGGTAAATGCAGCCAAATTAACCTCATAACAGCAAATAAAAATCAATTTACAACATGATAAAATACCTCAAAAACAAATTAAAATCTTAGGGCCAGGCATAGGGGAGGGGACGGCACTTTCCTGTCACAGGCACAAAGACGAAGCTGACAACTGACTTCCCTACAGAAGCAGCAGCCATCAGAAGACGATGGGAGGATAATTTCAGTGTGCAAAGCAAGGGGGAAAATAATGCTAAGCTAGAGTTCCGTGACCAGAGAAAACATCTTTTAGAAATAAAATTAAAATAGTGACATTTTCATATAAACAAAAAAAGAGAGAGAGAAATTTCACACCCTACAATCCAGTCCTAAAGGAATCATAAACAGCATTCTTCATTCTGACCGAAGGAAAACGACGCCATATGGAAAGTAAAAGGATCAGAAAACAACGATAAAAATTTTACATATGTCGATACATTGAAATATCAATCAGCTACAAACATTGTGATCATGATGTTGAAAATGAAAAGAGAATAAACAAAAACAATTGTATATGGCACGGGAGGTTAGTGGCCAGTGCGCAGATGGTTGGTGGCCTCGGGAGAGAACAAAAGCATTCAGTGTTAGAGTTTCACAAATCAAAGAGTATTCTGGAATCTGTAGAAAATTATTAAAGAGCAGCAGATGGGTGTATAGCTTCCAACTTAACTGAGGAGAAATAGGATAATTGTAAACAATATCCCCCTCCAAAACAAAGTGGGGAGGGAATACTTGTAAATCTGGCATGACAAATGGGAGTAAGACACTAGATTTAGATCACGTATAAAGATAATTAAATTAAGCGTAAAAACACTAAGTGCTCCAATTAAAAAGCAAAGCTCGACATTCAGAATTTAAAAACATCTGAATGCTACTCACATGGGTGGATCTAAAACCCAGAGAAACATAAAAGTTGGCAATAAAGAATAGCAAACGAGAGTCCATGTGCACACAAGCCAAGAGAAACTTGTGTTGATATCACATGAAGTAGATTTAAAGGCAAAAAGCATTACTAAAGAGTAAATAAAAGACTCAAGTCACTGAGAAGGAAGCTGAGGAGACAGCTCAGCAGCACAGGTGCTCCCCTGGCAAACATGAGGTCCAGAGTCTGATTCCCAGCACAAACAAAAAGGCGCTATGGAGATGTGATGACCCTGAATTTGTATGCACCTAACACCTTCAGGTCTAAAATCTACAAAGTAAAAATACATGGAACTATAAGGACAGCTACAGGGGCTGGAGAGATGGCTCAGTGGAATAAATGCTTCCCTGGCAAGCGCAGGTCTGAGTTCAATCCCAGGTTCCTCCAAAAAGGGACAGCTACAATTCTACAGTCTGTGGAAGATAACTTCATAAAACAAATTTTATATAAGCAACATCACTGAGTTGTTAAGTGCCCGGCACATTTCCACACATTTCGCGTGTTTGCTCACTTATCCTTCACAATACTTGCATTGTGGGTGCCCTCACTCGCTGGGTGAAAATCCTGAAATGCTAAGAGCATCAACAGCCTGGCTAAAGTCACAGAAATAATAAGTCTGAGGGCTGAAATTGGAAACCAAGCACTCCTCCCAGAAATTAAGCTTTATCAGCTGCCCTTTTCTTCAGTCAAGTTGACACCTAAAATTAGCCATCGTGGATGCAAAGGATAGAATCCAGGAAAGCCCAAATGTGGAGAAAGAAGGGTCTTTAATGATTTTCTACAGATTCTAGAATACTCTTTGATTTGTGAAACTCTTAACACTGAATGCTTTTCTTCTTTCCCCAGGTTATCTGCGTGCTGGCCGATAACCTCCCGTGTCATATACAATTGTTTTTGTTTATTCTCTTTGTATTTTCAACATCATGAGGCACAATGTTTGTAGTGGGAAGGAGGAAGGAAGGAAGGAAGGAAGGAAGGAAGGAAGGAAGG
>PVKA01037263.1:0-21141 GCA_004027165.1 Ctenomys sociabilis | reverse complement strand
AGTTCAAGTTACATAGTGAGACCCTGCACAAAATACCCACCCAAAGCCATTTGATTATTGTGTTAATTTTTTTTAATCCTGCTCTACTTCTGAATTTAGTTATTAATTGTAGGAGACTTTTGGTGAAATGTTTTGAGGCTTCTGTATAGAGCATCATGCTATCTGCAAATCATAATTTGGCTTCTTCCTTCACTGTGGTGCATATCTCTTTTATGTATTACTTTTGTTTGATTGCTGTGGATTATCTTTTATGTTAAACATAAGTGCTGATAATAGGCATCCTTATGTTTTTACTGATTTTAGGGGAAGGCTTTCAGTTTTCTCCACTTAATATGATCAATTTTAGCTTAACGTTTACTTTTCCTGAGAATAAAATTGCTTGCTTTCAGGGTCCTGGTTGATACATGAAATAATTATTTTCCACCCTTTGACTTTTTTAGTCTGAATATCTATTTAAATTAGATGGATTTCTTGAATGCACCAGACTAGTGATTCTATTTTTTATACAGTCTGATAATTTTATCTTTTAATTGGAAAGTTGTAGCTGTTAATATTGAGAGTTATTACTGAAAGGTGTTGATTTATTCCGGACATTGCATTCTTTTTCTGTGCTGATTTCCATGACTTTCTCTTTTTATCTATTTGCCTTATCATTCATATTTTGAATAGTTTTGGTCCACTCTTCCAAATTTTTGTTTCTTCTATATTCACATTGGTCATTTTGTATGGCAATTCCATGACCTTTTGGGTTATGTCCTCTTTTAACTGACCACATTTCTTTACTTCTTTTTGAGTTTGCAAAACTTTGCTACAAGGTGTTTGCTTCTCTCTCCATGTGTGGCTCAACCTTGGGAGATTAGGAGACCTTGGTTGACTTTTTTTTTTTTTTTTCATGTTTCTCATTTGTATGTTTTTTAAAATTGTTACTGAGGGTTGAGATCAAATAGAATGAGGAGAGATTGCATCTGGTATAAAGATTTTTTTAGTTAAATTATGCCTTCTAGTGATATATTTGTGGCTTTATTTGTTCAGAGGTAGTGTTTACCACTTAGCTATTTTATTTTATTTATTTTATGTATTTGGTACAAAGTCTACAGGGTCTCACTACATAGATTGGACTTATAGTGGTTCTCTGTCTTCAGCCTCCCAAGCGCTGGGATTACAGGCATGTGCCACCATGCCCAGTCTCAATCCCCATCTCAGTGTGCCTGGAGGGTGGGGCTGGCATGGCATACTGGGGATCGAACCCTGGCCACTGCACTCTGCTTAAGCAGGTGCTTTAGTCTGCTGAGCTATCAGGCTGGCCCCACTTAGCTATTTTATTTAAATGATCTGGACCCTATCACTGTGTTCTGAGGAGAAAATTACTGCTGGTTGTAATAGCATCACAGATCTAATCATGTATTATTATGCTAAGCTTCATATTTATGCTTTCACCTTTTACCATCTGCAGTGTGGAAGGAGAAGGGACGGGAAGAGATGGGGGCATTGTTGAAAGAAGAGTGTAAGTAGGAAATAAAAGTAATAATAAATAAAAATATTAGGTGGGGTCATACTCTGTTAGCAGTCTTTTATAGTTGAAAGATTTGTGTTGAGGGTTTTAAGAAGATACTTGTGGGAGCAGGAATAGTTGAAAGATTTGTGTTGAGGGTTTTAAGAAGATACTTGTGGGAGCAGGAACAGGATATAGAAGAAAGAAAGTGTAATTTGAGATTGAGGACCCCTGTGAGATGGATGTTACCTGTGTACCTATAAGGTGGAGAAGAGACCTATAAGGAGGGAAGACAAGGGGCTAGGTGAGATAAAGAACAAAATAAATGAGAAAGAACTTTTTCTTTTGGTCTTTTTGAGACAGGATCTTGCTATGCAGTTCAGGCTGGCCTTGAGCTCACTTTGTAGCCCAGACTGGCCTCAAATTTGCAGTGATTCTCCTGCCTCAGCCTCCTGACTGCTGTGATTACAGGCATGTGCCACCATGCCCGGCTAGAAAGGATAGAATGTTAATGCAAGAGAAGATAGGAATGACTGAGAAGAGGAAAGTAAACAACTCATTAAAGCAAAAAAAAAAAAAAAAAAAGCAAAAAGTCCAATGCAAACTCCAATTAGACACTAGTAAGAGAATGTACATGTAGTTCCTACGTGACTACTGTGTCTTAGAGCCCAAGGGTCCACACATTTCCCTTCTTGCCTTAGTTTCATCTGATTGTAAGCAGCCATGTCACTCTCCTATCTTAGCCTCCCCAGCTCTGGGGTTATGGGTGTGCGCTACCATGTCATTCTGGGCTGGTACAGCATGCAGTACTGTGGGTCGAACTCAGTTGCTTGTCAGGCAGGTGCTTAGACTGTCAACCTATCTCTCCAGCTCACCTCTATAAGTTTTTAAAAATAAACTTATTTCACTAAGATAGTAATACAGGTGAACCTTATTAAGAACATGTCTTGTACTTGAAAAAGAATGGTGCATTTATCAGTGTGACCCTCTGTGTGATGATCATGGCTGAGGCAGTGGCAGCTGTTGGATGACACTGTCCTGAACATGTGGTCCTAGAGTGAGGGCTCTTCTTACTTAGGTCCTGTGTGGTGAGCCATGTGAGTGTGTGTATTTGTTGATGTTGATGTTCCTGGTGAGGCAGAGGCTCAGCAATGCTCACAAGATGCATTGAATCATAGCATGCAGCAGACACAGGGTGAGCATGATCTTGCTTGGAGACATTTGTTGTTACAAATATACTTTGGCACAGGGTACATTTGAAAGTGAGCAACAAGCTGCCGTGGATGAAGAAGAGGTGCGGAGACTGGAGTGTGAGCCTGTCCAGCGACTCTCCCAAGAGCAGGGCCTGTCACAGCTGCAGGATAGCCAGATCCGACAGGTATGTAGATGTGCCTTCCAACACAGACATGTTTGGTGGGGAAGAGGATGGAGTATGTATAAAAAGTTAGCCATATTAAGGGTACACTTGGTGACATTAAGTATATTCACAGAATTGAGTGTCCATCTCTACCATCCATCTGCGTAACTCTTTGTCTTGTAGGATCAAACTCTGTACCCATTGGTTAAGAACTCCTTGTCCTCTTCCCCCAGCCATGGCACTAACATTCTGCTTTTCACCTGAAATAATTTGACTATGAGCCTCTGATAAATAGAAATGTGCAGTACTTATCCCTTAGTGACCAGTTTAAGTCACTTAATAATATGATGTCCTCCAGGTCCATCCATCTTGTGGTGTAATTCAAAATCCCATTCCGAAAAAACAAAACAAAAGAAAAAAACAAAATTAGACTGGGGAGATGGCTACTAGAATAAGTGCTTCTCTGGCAAGTGCAAGGTCCTGAGTTCAATTCCCAGTTCCACCAAAAAAAGCAAAACAAAACAAAATGCCATTCCTTTTCATGGCTGAATAATATCCCATAGTGTACACACACAAAATTTGTTTATCTGTTCATAGAAACTCAGTTTCCATTTTTTGACAGTTGTGCAAAATACTACAGTGAACACTTACGTACATACTGCTTGATCTTTGCTTTCAGATGTACTCTGCGTGTGCCAAGGAGAATTGTTGTATCACATGTTTAATTATCTGGGAAACTTCCAAGCTGCTTTCCATATCAGATGCATCCTTTACTATCCCACCAGCAGTGTAATACTTCTTGTCAAGTCTTACTATATTCTTTCTGTTTTTGATAGAGCCATCCCAATGGGTATTAGGTGCTATCAGTGTCACTGTGATATGTGTTTCCCTAATGAGCATCTCCTCATGTGCTTATTGGTTCTCTGCACATCTTTAGAGAAACATTTGTTCAAGTCCGTCACCCACTTTTGAGTCATGAATTTTTATTGAATGTTTTACAAAGCAAATGTTAATAATGAGAGTTGGGTGGCTTTTGTTGGGAGGTTTTCTTTTCTTCATTTTTGCATCAAAAGATGTAGTTCTGTTTTCACATTGTTTTTAGAGACCACCCTACTACTCATTGTTGAGTGGAGCAGCACTACACCTTTTTGATTTGCTATGGTGCAGGCTCACTGCCCCTGACTTTACTGGTGAAGCATTGGACATAAGTGTTTGCCAGGCACTGTGCTGCACACCACAGTGTCCTCATTTCTGCATAGCTATTGCCCACTGCTGTATAGGTGTCTGGTATACTAGTCCAAATTCTTAAGGCTGTCTAACTTGAAACACTGAAGAGTCCTGGTAGGATTGGAGCTGCAGTCAATAGCAGGTCCAGAGGCATGGCCTCCCACTGCAGGGCCTTCTAAATGGGGCAGGCGGTCTTGCTCAGGACTGCTTATAAAAGTTAGAGTGCAGCAGGGCAAAGGAGGCCAAGACAAGACTGAGAATCAGCTTCATCTAAACTCTTGGGATCTGTGAGGGAATAAGACTGTTTCAGAGCATTTCTTAGACTTTTTCTTCAGAGTAGCAGGTATTTATGCTATGACAAAGTATTATAAATCACAAAAGAGCTTTTCATTCTGTAAAAATACTAGAAAATAACATAACTAGTAGACAATTAGTTTTATTTATTTTTATGTATTTGGTTGTTACAGGGTCTCACTATGTAGCTCTGACTCATAGTGATCCTTCTGTTTTCAGCCTTCCCAACGCTGGAATTACAGATGCGCACCACCACACCCCGTCTGGGTAGCTGGTTCAGTGCGCCCAGGGGTAGGGCTGGCATGGTAGGTAATGCTTGGAATTGAACACTGGTCCCTGCTCTTGCCTAAGCAGGCACTTAGCTCTCTGAGCCATCTCACTGGCCCAACAATTCGTTTTAAAAAGGGCTAGAGATATAACACTCAAGATCTGTGCTTCTGCTTTATAACTCAAGTATAAATAAAAACAGTTCTGGCAGGCTGAGAAAGAAGGATTACAAGTTTGAACCCAGTTTGTGGAATTTAGTGGCTTAGAAAGACCTTGTCTTGAAAAGTGCCGAGATAGCTCAGCAGTCTAAGTGCCTACCTAAGCAAGCACAAGGACCTGGGTTGGATCCCCAGTACCACGTGCTATGTCGAATGCCTATAATCCCAGGGCTGGAGAGGCAGAAACAGGAGGATCACTATGAGTCCAAGCTGCATAGTGAAATCCTGTACCAAATACCTAAAATTAAAAACAAACAAAAGAAATATTTGAGATGAAGCTCAGTGTGAAGGCCCTGGGTTCAGCCCCACTACTATAAAACAAAGCAAAACTCTTGTGCATGATTTTTCACATATTTCTGGATTTTATTTTCTAATTTTCTTTTATTTTGATTTTTCCATGCTGGGGAATTGAAGTCAGGCCTGTACTTAGCTGTGTCCCTAGCCCTTTTTATGTTGAGATATCGCATTAAGTTGCCCTGATGGGACTTGAACTTTACGTCTTTCTGCCTCAGCCTTCCTTAGTGCTAGGAATACAGACACATGCCACCATACTCAGTTTCTAGTATTCCTTTTAAGATTTTTTTGCTCTGTATTTTTCATTTGACTTATAATTTCCTTTTCTTTTACAGTATAGATGTATAAAATAAGTGATCTATATCCTCCTTCTTTAGTCACTGAAATAGGGTAAATTTGGAGTGACCTGGACTTAACAGTTCCTTAAAAGCTGTCATCTGGGCTTAGTGTTGCATGCCTATATACCAGCTGTTTGGGAAGCTGAGGCAGGAGGATGGCAAATTTGAGGCCAGGCTTGGCAACTCTCAAAGTAAAAAAATAAAAAGGCCTGAGGATGTTGTAGCTCGGTGACAGAGCACAAGGCCCTGGATTCCATCCCAAGCACTAGTGCAACAGTCTTATCTATAAACTATCTTTATGGAAAGATTTTTGATTGCCATTTTAATTTTAATCCCATATCAGGGAGCAGGACTGGCAGGTAGAATTGGGCTCTGTGAGTAGAATTGGCCATCAGTCAAATATAGCCACCTGTTGGCCCAAGACTTTCTGTTCTATACTGTCCCGGGCCAGCATGCAGGGTAACAGCCCTACCACAAGCCATCAGAGGTAGTTCTACATACTGATAACGTTTGGTGTACATGGTTCATCTGTTGACTCTTGCTCATTTTTTGATCATTGTTTGCCATCTTAAAAGTTGGAATCCCCTGATTACTTATTCTGTTTAATTTTGTTTTCCATCCACTGACACCATGTGTATGGTTAGATTTTGTTTCCGGCAGTGAGTTGCAAAATTATATTCTCTTCTTCCTCTGGACCACGTCTTCTTTCTCTAACATTCCTTTTGGGCTCTTCCCTGAGCTCTTTGCCTGTCCTCCATGTCCTTATACCTCCTATGGCTGCTTTCCCTCCCTTGGGCAGAGCTGCAGTACCTGCTCAGTGGTGGTACTGAGCATAGGCTTCTATACCTGGAGGCCGTTTGGTTTTGACTTTTTCTGTCATGTTCCTGCCCTGGAGCTGCTAGTCCTAAAGAGCATCAGGGTTGAGGCACTATCGGACTCATTCCCCAAGGAGGCCTGTATTGTCTGCTAGCTTCCATATGAACACATGTGACACATTTTTGCTTTGTGTGGCCTCCTCCCCATGTGAGGGACACCCACATTTGTTCTGGTGAACCTGCTGGGTCCTGAGCTCCCTTGCACCTGACAGCTATCCCTGAGCATAGATGCCCAGGTTAAGAGGCTCCATCCAAGTCGGTATTTCCCTTGCTGCTTTACTTAAAGTACTCTAAAAGATTGCTGAGGTCAATGGCCACTACTTTGGGCAGCTGTGGGGAGCCAGTATCACCCAAGAAAACTGGTGCTACCCATCGCCTGCCTGGGCCACAAGATGCCAAAGGTTTACTTTTAGAGAGAAATGTGTTAGAAGGATCTCTGCCTGGCTAGCAACTAGTTTTTATGATGAATGACCTCTGAATTATTTCTTATGACATAAATCTTCATGCCCTGGTGGCAGGGGCAGCTGGGGTTTTATGTGAGGTTTTTTTTTTTTTTTTTTTTTTTAACATTATAGGTGATTAATTATGAGAAGAATGCCATGTTAAGTTTTATCCTTTGTCTGTAATCCCAGCACTTGGGAGGCTGAGGCAGGAGGATTGTTATGAGTTCGAGACCAACCTGAGCTACAAAGTGAGCTTAAGGCCAGCCTGAACTGCATAGTGAGACCCTGTCTCAAAAAGACAAAAAAAATTTATCCTTAGTCATCCTGTTGCTTACTTATTTTAACCATATTTTTATTAAATGTGATCTTGAAAGTTATACTGGATTTTATCAGTAGTTACTGACTTTGAAATAAATTGCTGTAACTAAGTTTTAACACTTTATCAACAGCTGAAAGACCAAGTCTTATCCTTAAGTCAAGAGGTAGAAGAATGCCGTGCTGAGCTTGAGAGGCTGCAGCAGAGGCGTGACAGGGAAAACCAGGAGGGTGCCACCCTCATCTCCATGCTCAGGACGGATGTGGACCTGTCTCATGGTGAAAGGTCAGTGTGTCCTTGTCATTGTGCTTTCTAACTACCCAGTAGTGGTGCTGTGACCTCTTCCTAGCCTATTGCACTCATTGTTCGGGCATCTGCAGATTCCTAGCTGGTGAACAAGACCCAGTAAGCCAAACAGCAAAATTTGAACAGCAAAGAAAGTAACTCAGGAATGTAAAAAGCATCTGTCTTCCTGCTCCGTGGCTTTGCCAAATTTTCGTATTTTCCTAAATTATAAAAAGAAAAACACTATTATCACCCCTTGAACACCTGTGGTACCCTTACTGGCTCATTCATCTCCCTTTCAGAAGCTGTTCCTGCTCTGTACCATAGGGCTGTCCCTTTTGGTTGCCAGGTGGGGACTGGTGTCCTCTTTATGCTGGGACACACATTTTTCTGCATACCATGGTGGCATGCAGGCCAGTTGGAAGCATCTCCTGAAACATTCAAGGATCTCTAAAGCCATGACTGACTGGTTTCCTTTCCTAGGAGAGCACTTCAGGATGCCCTGAGAAGGTTGCTGGGCTTGTTTGGAGAGACACTCAGGACAGCTATTGCCCTGAAGGGCCGGATTGCCGAACGTGTGGGACTCCTCCTGGACCGTGCAGGCACCACAGCTCCAGACCAGGCCCCACCTCCAGGTATGTGGATGAATGAGTTCCCTATAGGCCTGGGGCAGGGCTGCCTTCCTTGTTCTCTGCCAGTCTCCAGATTCAGAACTACACCTCCGTGAAATTGCCCAGTGCCTATGGGTGGATCACAGTTTGCTTAGGAAATGGACCATCATTTTGTGTATACACTTGTGCTAAGGATGCCTAGGCTGGCCTGCTCACTGAGTGCCATGTACCAATGTCTGTCCCTTTTGCATCTCCAGCTTTGGAAGAGATATGGTCAGATGATGTGGCCTTACTGGAGTTAGACAGAACTTTACCAGAAGGTGCAGAAATGTCTTCAATGGAAGATATTAGCAGTCATGTATGTGAGAGCTTTTTCATGAGTCCCGACAGTACGCTGGAATGTGAGCAACCAATCAAGAGAGTCTACCAGAGCCTCAGCATGGCTGTGGATGGCCTCTTGGAGATGGCTCTGGACTCCTCCCAACAGGTGAGCTAGAGAGAAATGAATAGGGTGGACAAGTGACTCTGTAACACAACTTGATGGACAGTGGTGCCACAGAGCATCTGGCCACAGCCCCCAGCCCATGGAGGAGGTCTTCAGTTTCCAGTGTTGTGTCTGATGGATTTGACTTCCCAGGCTGGCCTTGGTGCTGAACTTTTTTTTAAATACAGTATGTATGTATGTATGTATGTATGTATGTATGTATGTATCTATGTATGTATGTATGTATCTATGTATGTATATATTTATTTATATATTTTTGAGACACTATCCAGCTCAGGCTGGCCTTGAGTTCACTTTGTAGCCCTGGCTAATCTCAGACTTGTAATGATTCTCCTGTCTCAGAGCTCTCAAGTGCTGAGATTACAAGTGTGCATCACCATGCCTGGCTTTTTTTTTTTTTTAAAGCAAGGCAAAGTAAAAGTTTTTTTTTTTTTTTTTTTTTTTTCTCCTATTCCCTTACTCTCTCTTTAACCACATCTCACCTGCCCATTTACAAAAGCCGTTTCCATGATTTTCTTCTTTTCTCATTATGTTTCCTTTCCCGTCCCCTCTTCTTTGTTTCCCTCCCTATTTGAACATTTTCTTCCTATTTCACAAGTATATATTTTGATCCTTATTTACATTTTAATGTTGACCTTTGAGCTTTGTTGTGGCCACAGTGTTCTCCTACACTTATCCACTTAAATAGGCATCTTCTGAAATGAAATTCCTGTGGAAGCTAGTTTGCTATGCATGACAGATAGAATCTCAGTTTAAGAAAAATGGAATTTTAGGGTACTTCATTGAGATAAAATGCAGATTTACTTCTTTTACTTTACTTTATGTACTGTTGTAGTTCTGTACTCAGTGCTTTCCATATTTAGAAATTATCCCCAAGTGGGGCTAGGGATGTATCTCAGTGGCGTAAGCAATCTGCCTGGCAAACCAAGGTCCTGAGTTTGATCCCCAGTACCACTAAAAAAAACTTTGATGAAAGAGATGGTTAACACAAATAAATAAAATGAGATTTTCAGAAATTATCCCCAAGGGAGAGACTTATTTTTGTTAAAATTCTTAGACTTTTTAGACAATTAAGAAAGACATGAGGTAGGAGCATGAGGAAAGCAATAGAAGAGATTCTTTCCACAAAGTTAGCCCATTTTTATTTGAAACATTGGTATTGAGGGAATTTTCCCTCCTTGTCCTCTTCTGGTCTCCTGTCCATCTCTTCTCACGTATTCTATGTACCCTCCAGCTATCTCAAGACTGTATGTGGGTTTCTGACAAATTGTCAGGTGCTCTCAACAGGCCCCAAGCTTGTAGGACAGTTCCCTGAAATGGGGATGTGGCGCAAGCACCCCTGAACAGTGGGTCCACATTTTCTTCATTCAGAATTCTAATCTTCAGAGAATGTGGTATTAGGGAAAGAACATGGGGAGGTGCTGAAGAGGTCAAACCTCTCTGTTGAGGGAAGGGAGTGGAGCCTGGGGAAATAATAGGAGCTTTCTGAAGCCTATGTGGAAGATGGCTGTTCAGATGGGCCACCTGGTAGGGCCTTGTATACTTGTGGGTGAGTGGCCCTTGGTTATAGAAAGGGGCAGGTGTTAGAGAGGATGGAAGGTGGAGGAGTGGCCTACAGGCATATGAGGTACAGACACAATACAAGGTGATCTCTGGTCCATTTTCAAGTAAAAACCGAGAGGCCAGTGGACATCATTAGCCCCAGAAAAGCCCTCCTTTGCATTGACTAATGGGGAAGCCGAGATCCTAGTTGCTGAGATGTCTGCAGGGTTCAGCTGAGGCAGGCATTTTGAGTTTAGAGGTTGACTAGGCCCTCAGCCTGGAATGGCCTGGAAGCCCCCAACTTGACACTGAGTTAGGGAATGCCAGGAGGAGAGGGGGCCTTGGGTTATGGCAGGGTGAGGGAGCCAAAGGCTGTCCATTAAGGGTCACCAGCCTTGCACAGCATGTTCTAGTGGGGCTCTGGGGGAGAGGTAGTATTCTGCTGGTGTGAACAGAAGCTTTGGTGGTTTTTGTTGTGCAATTCTGACACTCAGATGTGTTTTGACAGCTAGAAGAAGCACGCCAGCTTCATTCTCGTTTTGAAAAAGAATTTAGTTATAAAAATGAGGAGATGGCAAAGGTTGTCCAGAAACACCAGGAGCTCCTGGAGTGCTTGCAGACAGAGGGCACTGAAAAGGCTGCGCTAGCACTGGAGCTGCACACAGCAGAGGGTGAGTGGAGCGATGGGGCCCAACAGAAACAGACACAGCCTTACTTGCAGAAGCAGCAGGAGTAGGATCTTTAAAAACAAAGTGTGTAAACAAAGCAAATCTGTGTAGTGCCAGTGATATTTTCCTGTGTAACGTTTGGAGGAGGGGCTTATGCTATTCAGGGACCAGACACAGGCCTTGGACACATTGGGAACTTGGCACTGCACTACCCTGCTTTTTTTGGCATGGGGTCTTTGACACATAATCCCTCCCAGCGTGCACATCCACAGGGACTACTCAGTGGCTCAGCCCAGAATGGGTGGCTCCTGTGTGCTGCTCTTTCCAGGTCTTACCCTGAGACTTCTCATCCAGAGGGTTAGACCATGTATTGCTCACCATGAGTGTTCCTCCAGAATTCATGTGCAGGTCTCTGGACAGGTCTCGACCCCATGCCCTTCTAGGGTCTGAGTGCCCTTACTGCAGGTGATTTCTCTTAGGCCTCCTTGAAGGACTCAAGGTAGAGAATGCAGGTCTGCAGGAGGCACTAACCCAGAAGGAGGCATCAGAGAAGCAGCTGGTCCTGGAATTGGAGAGCCTGGGCCGGCAGCTGCAGCAGACAGCTGAGGAGCAGGCTGTGCTAAGAGAGGAGCATGCCCTGCTCCGGAGCCAGAAGGAGGCTCAGGCTGTGGAGGCGGAAGCAAGAGGAGCTGGTAAGTGAAGGGGAGCTTGCCTCTGAGAAGCATGTGCCTGTGCTGTCTTTGTGAAATGCTGGCTCTGGTGGTGGTGAGGGTCCAGAGGAGGAGGTCCTGTAGGCTCATGCTACACCTGAGGGAAGACATCTCTGGGGCATCAAATTAAAATACTAGACTGAAACTGAGCTCCCTAATAGATACTGTTCTTAAAATCAATGTCTAATGTGACCCTTACGTAGGAAAACATACAGATTTAGCACAAGTAGTTAATACAGAGGTTGAGTCACCCATGTTCCAGGACAACTCCCAAATTCATTTTGACTAACAGTTAACATGAAAACAGCAACCTTATAAGCTTATGTTTTTGATTGGTTTCATTTTGAATTTAATAACTAACACACCAACTTCTGTAGGCCTCCTTGACTCCTGCTTTCTCCTGTCTTCCCTGTGTCACATTCTACCACCCATGTTTTCAGGTCCTTGAGTATCCTGGCACAGAGAGTAGTCCTCATACAAATCCGGGCATGCATGTCTGTCTGCAGGTCTGTGTATGCCCACTCCAGGAAGAGCCTTGCTGCTCAGCAGTTCCCTTGTAGGAGGCAGTAGCATGAGAGGCAGTTTCTTCTGAAATGTTGACTTCCTTTAAGAGTGTGGCTGCTCACTAACCTAACCCATTCAGAAATCTTTATTTTCTTTCCAAAAGTTCTTTATTACTTTTTAATTTTTCTTTTAAGAAAGCCATCAGCTTTTGTTTGCTCTATGTTTCCATGATTTTTGCTTTTTATTATCACCTTCTTGATGTTGTAAGCTCTTCTGGGCTACATACTTCCTGAAGGACCTGTTGCCTCTGTGAGCTGTGAGACTCCTTCATCTCTCAGTGGGACACACAGTTCTTTGCCTGTGGCTCTTGTGTTGACATTTGGGTCCACTAAGCCTGTGACCCTGAGGTCCAAGGTACTACAGGACGACTTGTCAGTCCTTGTAGGTGTTCTGTCACAGTGTTCCATCTTTGTGTTGCTGTTAAGGGTATGCCCTGTCCCCTGTCCTGCCTCCTTCCCATCTGATTGATGGGATATACCCCTCTGTTGTGAAGCTGTGCACTCAGCTGGGCATCTTGTCTCAGGGCTCTGTACCTCCAGGGAGGCTGGGCAAGGGCCTTACTAGAATGAGTGCTAGCCTTTGCTGCTCACCATTACCCTTCTGGAAAGGTGTAGCTAACCACACAATTCTGTAGCCTTTCTTTTTCATGCCCTGGGGCCATCTAGCACCACTTAATTCTGCACTGCAGGCATTTCCCATATCTCCAAACCTACATTCTGTCAGTTCAAGTGGGCTCTCACACTCACCTTGTTCAGCCTAAGGTCTGTTATTTTTAAATGTCTTCTGTCCTCCTGTCTTGATCATCAAGGGCTAACTTCTTTCTTTAGGACCTGATGCCTGCTGTGTTTCATATCATCGGCCTAGCCAGCCGGAAGCTGGGCTGCACTCCTTTTCTGGTTGCTTAACATGAATTTGGGGATTGTATTCTGGGGTGGTCTTGGGTGACTTCATTGTGTTCTTTCTCTACCCATCCCAACCCCACCTCTTGCTGTTAAAAGTTCTGTGCATGTCTGTAGTGCCTCCCGAGGCATGGGCTTCCAGGTGTGCTTCTGATTCTTTTGGGTTCTGTGAAGATCTTGTCTTTCCAAGAGCAGCCTGGCACACAGGGATTCAACTCTGCCTCACCGCCTTATGTGTGAACCTCTCTGGCTGTGCATTGTTTTGTGACTTTTGAGGTATTCCCTTTGTCTTGTTTTTGTATCTTCTCTAAAAATCATCGCAGAGCTGTAGGTGTCATGCTTTTGGCTACACAAGGACAGTTGTGAATGTATAGGTCCTAAGTATGCCCTAGAATGCTACTTTCCCTCTTGTTTCTGCCATTCTTGGTTCAGGCTTCTTGTGTCCATGCCTGTGATGTTCTTTGTTTTCCTTTTTTAGGCCCTCATGTCACTGCAGCACATAGTGACTCAGGTTTGTAAGAACAAGTGTGATTTCTGTGTGCTGTACCATATGCTTATATCAGATTTTGCATATTATTTACTAAAAAGGAAAAGTACTTTTGAGCTTTTGTGGCAAACTCTTAAAATTATACTATAATCTTCAAGAATCATTCATAAAAAATGGCTTGAGTTGTCTCATTTTTCTGCTACAGCAAAGCATGAGAATTTCTCTTAATAATTGTTGCAGTTACTAAGCCACAGTTGTGCTGTCTTGCAGGCATTGATATGTTGTGGCAGTTGTGATTGTTGGGCCAGGTTCCTGCCAGGACCTCCTGAAAGACTTCCCAAGGGTGGGGCTAGAATTTCTGGAGCTTTGTGTCTCCTTGGAGGCTCCAGTAGGTTCCAGGCCTTAGTGCACCTGCGTAGTGTCTGTGGGTCATGGCTACTCCCTGAGGGGGTGCTGTAGGCTGGGCTTTCCCTCTCTGCCTGGAAGACAATATTGTCTGGGGATAAGTAGGAGCCTATGCCTGTCTCCAGGACTGGGCAATGTTGACCATCCTTTCCTTCTTAAAAGTTTGTGAATGGCATTGTTACAGTTGGGTGTTTGAGGCTAATTTTCTATAACTGCTAACTTAATAGCATGAAATTTTTTGGGATTGTTACATTAATGGTAATGGTTGTCATAAGACTGATAGCTTTTTTTTTTACAAGCAAAATAATTGTCTAGAAAGCTGGTAAAACAAATCTATTAAGAATTTAGCATTTCAGTTTGTAAGGGACTTGGGATTCATCACCAGCAATCCTCTTTCAAGATCTGTAGTTTCTGCCAAAATCACCCAGTATCTTAGTCTGTTTTGTGTTGCTATAATAGAATTCCTGAGACTGGGAAATTTATAGATAACAGAAGTTATCTCATAGCATAGTTTACAAGGCTGGGGAGTCTAAGAGGAAAGGAAGAACCGGGAAGGTGAGACACTAAACCCACCCAGGAGGTAAAGCCTGAAAGCTGATCCCTCTCCCAAGGGCCCTCGAGGAACTGGCCAACCTGAGATTATTTTATCTTTTGAGAGTGTCTCCCTATGTAGCTCAGGCTGGTGATCCTTCTATCTCAGGCTCTGGAGTCCTGGGAATACAGGTGTAGCATGTGCCCCTGCAGCTCCCCAGCAGAGTGTTGAAGGGGACAAACTTGAAGCCACAACTAGGTAATCTGAGTTTGGCTTTTGATTTACTCACTTCCTCTTTACGTTCTTTCAAAGCACATCATACCTCTATTTTAGGTAATTTTTACTTAATATATGCCATTTTTGTTTTTAAAGTAATTTATCTTTTTTCATAGGGTATCTGACAAAACTGCAGATGTGTTAGGGCCTGGGGTTAAAGTCTGATGATGAAGGGCTGGGGGGATGGCTCAGTGGAATAAATGCTTCCCTGGCAAGTGCAAGTCCCTGGTTCTGCCAGAAAAAAAAAAAAAAGTCTGACAATGACAAGCTGGCAAAATTCACTGTTTTGGGGGCTCTGGACTTTGTCACAGCCCTGAGGGAAGAAAGCTTTGGGAAGGGAATGAGGCCGGTGAATGGGGAATCTGCTTGTACATACTCCCAGGGAGAATCTTTGAGGGAGAGTGTTTGAGGCTGTTCTGTGAATCTCCACCCTTTGGAAGTGCACAGTTTATGAGCCCTGCTGTGACAGTCTATGCTCCAAGGTGGGCTTCTCCATGTCTGTTTTTTTGATCCCTCAGCATTTTTTTAAAAATTAATTTTGTTGAGAAACAAGTAGCAATGAGACAGTTTCAAAACCAATTAGGATGATTTCAATAATTAATGCATTGCATATTGTTGTCTTCATAGTGGTTATTCGTAGTACAAGATGCAGACATGATGTCCTGTCCAAACACTATTAGTACAAATCTTTCTTCTCATTGAATTAAGAGAAAGTAGCTGTATATCTATCCTAACCATTTTGTGTATACAAATATAAATGGTCCTTCATTTGTATCCCGATCCCTCAGCATTGCAGAAGGAGGTAGAGACTCTGACCAGGGAACGGTCAGAGGCCAGGAGGCAGTCAGAGAAGGACCGTGCGGCTCTGCTCTCACAGATGCAAGTCTTAGAGTCTGAGTTAGAGGACCAGCTCATGCAGCACCAGGGCTGTGCCCGGCAAGTGGAGGAGGCAACCACTCTGAAGCAGCAGTTGGCAACCCTGGACAAGCATCTGCGCAGCCAGCGGCAGTTCATGGATGTAAGAAGTTTGCAAGATAGAAGTCATCATTACAGCAGGACAGACTCTAATGTCCTGTGCTGTCCTGAACAAATTGTCATGTTGCCTTGTCTCTGGGTGGGCACTTGGTCCTGTAGTGAGGATTCTGAAGGAAGGTTCTCTCCTCTTCTTGGCCTATGCTTCGTCCTGTGGACTTGAGAGAAGTTCTAGCAATTGAACTATAGCCTGTATCACAGCGGTGTCTTTATGATTCACCTGCCCTGTCAGGGTCCCTGGGTCATTTTGTTGGGATCCAGGCTGTTCTTACTGTGGCAGCTATTCTGTTAGTTTCCAAACCTTATTATAAAGGCCTTTTTTGTTTGTCACATAAAGCCTATTCCTTTACTTAACTCCATTTAAAAAAAAAAATCACTGTGATGAGGAGGATCCATGGCATGCCATTACTGGGTGTGTGGACATGTGTTTAGTGAGAGCCTGGTCCTCAGGTGTGAAGGTTGCTTGTAGGCTCTGCTCTTGTTAATGTGTAGCCTCTCACAGGAGCAGGCTGCTGATCGAGAGCATGAGCGTGAAGAGTTCCAGCAGGAGATCCAGAGGCTGGAGGAGCAGCTTCGCCAGGCAACCAGGCTGCGGCCTCTAAGCCCCCATGATAGCCAGGTATGTAGTCTGCTATGTGCCAAGCCTACGGGATAGCTAAGTCTCCACAGTGTTTTTCACACCTGTTTTTCTTTCCATGTCTGTCTCCCACGTGCATGGAAACAGCAGTGCTTGCAGCTGGATGAGGAGGTACAGTGGACAGCATGGAACCCCCTTCTGCTTCAACCTTCTCCACAACTGGTGCACACTGTGGTGGCTTGTATTCTCTTGCCCTGTGAGGCCTGCTTGGGGCTTTGTGCACCACCCTGCTTCTTGCTTGTGTTCCTTACTTTTGCTTGAGGCTCTCTAGTTGAGTTTCTTATCTTTTTTTAAATAAATCTATTTGAGGACACTGTTGTCATAAGATGTAGAAATCCATTGTTCTCAGAGGTCACATCTGCAGAACTGGCACCTAGGACTGTCACCTGTGGTTGATAGGAAAGTAGTGATAACACACCAGCCTTAGACCAAGAGGACACTCCTGGTGTCCTTCACTCACAGCCCCTCCAGTCCCTGGCAGCCATTAACCTGGCCTCAGTGTGTATAATTTTCTAATTTCTGTGATGCTATATTCATGGCATCTTGCATGTTACTGATTGGGAATGGTTTTTTTACTCTTCTTCTTTCCCTGGGTGGTTCTTCCAATTTGCTTTCTCTGTAGCTTTTATTTTTATTGTTCAGTAATAACCCATTCCTTTTTATCAAAATAAACTTTACTAACATTTACGTTAGTATTTTTATTTTTGTAAAGAGAAAAGACCTCTTTCTTTAATTTCTAAAAATTTTTTGTTTTTGGTGCTAAGAACTAAACCCGAGGCTTCCAACTTGCTAGGCAAGTGTTCCACTGCTGAGCTTAATCCCTAGCCTCAATAGAATGCTCTTCTTAAAACAACTATATTGTATTCTTTCTTTTGATTTCATTGTGTAACCAAAGTATAAATAATGTTTGTTTTCTTTTCTCACAGTTGTATTGTGTGTGTGTGTGTGTGTGTGTCTAATTTGGAAGTGTCTGTAATTTGGAAAGCAGGCTTTTTAACAGTATATTGTATTTTTCATGCTTATTTATTTTTTTGTGTGTTATTTAGGTTGCATTCTTACAAGAAAAATTAAGAGAAAAATCAGATGAATATAATGAATTGATTTTAAAGAAAGAATTGGCAGATAGAAGACTTTTAATCCAGGAAGAAGAAATTAAACGTCTTGAGGAGCTAAATGTCCACACCAGAGGACAAGTGGCTCTGCTCCAGGAAGAACTGGAAGAACAGAAAACCTTTGTGAAAGAATTACAAGTAAGGAGTCTATGTGTCCAAGTTTGAGTGTAGTGGGGAGGGCTAGGGCTGAGGGCTGATACATGGGGGGCAGGGCCTAGGGTGGCTGAGGAATGTGGTGTGGGTATGGCTGGGTATGTGAGATACCCAATACCTCCATCTATACCTACCCATCCTGCCTCAGAAACCTGGGCTAAAGAAGAGGTAGACTATAGGTTGAGGGAGGGGAAAGAGTCACACATCCACTGAGCTTATCAGATGCTACATGCATGGAAAAAGTATTTTTCCCTTACATCAAATTGAACATCATATAAAACTTTGTATGTTAATTCCCCCATATACTGTGAACATTTCCTCTGTATTAAATATTCTTTGAAAACTTTTTCATGGTTATTAATGTCCATATATGGAACTATTATTAGCCATGTTTTATTACTTGCCAGCCTCTTTCCAATAGTCAGTAATAGTGTAGTGAATATTCTTGTGCCTTATTGAATAATTACTAAGGGTTTCTTGCATTGGGATCATAGGCAGGTGTGTTGGCTTTCTTTGCCAGGTAGTGTTCAATATGAGCCTGGAGCCTATGTTGTCTACTGAGCACATGTGAGCTGCCCAAGTGTCTGCAGGTGCACCCATTACTTCAGGAGATCTGAGACTGGTTTATGGTTTAGACTTTAACACACAGGAACTCAGGGCTCACCAATTTCTTAACTATTTGCTTAAAATGAGTTTCTTTCTCTTAAATAGGATAAGGAGGCACTAACAGAACCACAGATAAGCAACTTGCTGCATGTGCCCATGTTGCAGTCCAAGCCTGATGAAGGCAGATACCCAGTGCTTCTGCTACACAGCCCTCCTGAGACCCAGCCAGAGGCTGGGCAGAGGACACGCCTGCAGGATGGGGATGAGGTGCGTGTGGTATGGGTCCACCCACCTGTAGAACACAGTTTGAAGGCCTGGTGGCAGATTTTTGATAATTGTATATGTTTTGTAACCTTATAATTTTGGGGGATTGTTTTTTGTTTTTGAAACAGGATCTCATTATGTAGTTTATGTTGCCCTTAAATACAATATTTTTGTTTTTGAGGTGAGTGTAACATAGGGGGTTGGAGAGAGAAACCAGCAGAGTCCATCAGGCTTGTGTAAAGGCAACAGGGCATGGAATTTATTATGCCAGGGTATAGGCAGGCAAAGAGCACTAAGGCTGTCTACAGGGAACAAAGAGAAATGTGGCCTTTTTATAGGGATAGAAGGAAGGCATGAAACATTAAAGTGGGAAGATTTTAACAAATATTAGTAGTCAAAATTCTCTGGGCAGTTTTGCACCTTAGTGGGCAGAGTCCTTGAACTGTGCAGGTGCAAATTTTTGGATGTCTTCAGATGTCCTACAACTCTCAAAATTCCTTGTTCCATATTATCTTCTTTATGACATCCTGTGCCAGCTGGAGACAGCTTTGGTGCTGAGCTGAATTCTATTCAGAATGTAGTGC
Organism: Ctenomys sociabilis; assembly: GCA_004027165.1. Taxonomy (NCBI): domain Eukaryota; kingdom Metazoa; phylum Chordata; class Mammalia; order Rodentia; family Ctenomyidae; genus Ctenomys; species Ctenomys sociabilis. The sequence continues at coordinate 2,148 of PVKA01037263.1, read as the reverse complement.
CTCTGCTGGCAAGCAGATTAGGGGCTAGAAGAGTGCAGTCCAATTCAAGCCTTACAGTGAGGTCTGGCTCTGTAGCCCAGGCTCTCCAATTCCTGAGCTCCAATGATGCTTTTTCCTCAGCCTCCAACTTCCCAAGTAAGTGAGACTGTGACTTTTTTTTTTTTTTACTTTATTAAAATACTGAGTTTATTTCACATGTATATTTGTCTCCCTACCATCTCCATGTCTGACCACCACTACTACTATGTCTTATCATAACATTCCATACATACTTAAAACCAAGAAAAAGGTGGAGTTCCATCTTTAAAAACTAAACAGGCGTTTCAGACAACACATTCTTGGCAATGGGCTCTGGACAACATTTATTAAACAAGGTAGGGAAAGTTCTCACTTTGCATTATAAAAAGGATAGCCAAATAGCAACTGTTACAGAAATGAAAGACAGAAAACTTTAACAAACTATTAAACTGTTTTTTTAAAGAGACTTCCTCCACTGCCAGAGATCTTGAATAGCCTCCTGGTCAGTGATCCGGAAGCAATTCTTTGCGTAATTGATGAACTTGGCTTCCACTTTGGGAAGAGAACCACCTTTTTTCTATACTTGCTTGCATTTTTGCTTTAATGTCTTCTACAGAACTACGTCCTTTTGGTGTTTTAGAAGTCTTTTCCTGTTTCTTGAAGGATTCCTGCCCTTTTGATCTTGGCGTTGATGGTTTTGAGTCTTTTCCATTCTGGTTTGTTTTCTGTGCATTTTTGGCTGGAGTATCTCATATTGATTTCTTCACTGGAGCTTTCTCTTCAGTTTCTTCATCAAAATCTTCATTGTCATCATCATCATCATCATCCTCGTCCTCATTATCCTCCTCGTCTTCATCAGCAGCGAGTTTTACTTTTTTCTGTGGAACCTTGCTGCCACCTCCAGGGGCAGATTGCTTTCCAGATATACTCAGAAGTTTTACATCTTCTTCCTCTTCCTCTTCCGACTCTGCATCTTCTTCCACAGCTACTAAATGCTGTCCACTAACATGCACAGGCCCTGAACCACACTTCAACCTTAAGACAACAGGTGGTGTAATTTCAAAGCCCCCAAGGGAAACCGTTGGCTATACAGACATTTTCAAAGTTGCCAGTGTTACTTTAATTGGACTGCCTTCATAATTCATAGCCTCTGCTTCAACAATGTGCAATTCATCCTTTGCACCAGCCCCTAAGCTGACCGTTCTTAATGACAACTGGTGCTTATTTTCATCATTATCCACTTTAAAGTGGTAACCTTTGTCGGCCTTTAGTTCACAACCAAAGAGATAGTTCTGGGGCCTTAGGAGGCTCATGTCCATATCTATCGAATCTTCCATGGAGTGGTGGTGCGCACTTAGGTGGGAGAGAAGGCGGATGGAAGTGAATGAGTGCTGCTCCACAGAACAGACGCACAGGACGGAATCATGCCAGGGCTTTTTTTTTTTTTTTAATTTATTTATTTGTATTTTAACTTGAAGAGTGAAAAGTAGAAGCAAAAACAATGAACAGATGACATAAACAAGGTAACATACGATACATATGTTACAGATTTTTACAACATGGGTGGCTAATTATATATATACTCACACATATATACATATATACGCATATATGTACATATACACACACACATATATACACATGTATATATATACATATATATACATATACATATATATTTTTTAAATAAAACAATCCAACACAGATCAGCAGTCCACAATATCTGTCTGGTTATCCACAGAATTTGTTGACTGGAGCCATTCACAGCTCAGTATATTAATATGGCTTTACTTTATATACCTCCCTTTTTATACCTTTCTGCTGGATGGTTAAGACCAAGATAAAGCAAGACCTATATAACAGAAAATGTAACTTTTGTATCAGATAAGGCCAGTCAGGTACCCTCAGTGTTTATCCTGTAACCCTGTACTGCTTTTTGTAGATCCTTTGTCAGTGTCAGGCATGTGGATGAGTCATGGCCACTGCTTGACCAATTTGCTGTGGAAGCCTGAGAGAAAGTTTTCTCTCCATGTGACTCTCCTTAGGCACACTATACATGATCGATCACATTCCTCTGTGGCCCCATAATCTCCTTGATCAGAAAATTTGGGGCACTACCATGATGTTACA
>PVKA01037262.1:0-21145 GCA_004027165.1 Ctenomys sociabilis | reverse complement strand
AGTGCTATGGTCATCCACTAGGTAAATAATTATTGAATCTTTGATATAATTCAGCTATAAAAAACCTGTAAATATAATTTCATGTATGCACCTTGTACAGTACCAAAACGTTATGAAAACAGTTTGCAATGTATTAATTCATCGACTCTGTATGGTTAAGGTGTCTTGAAACTGTCTGATTGACATTTGTATTTTAATACAATAAAAATAAATGAAAAAAAAAACAGCTAACCACTTTAGAAAGGTGTTTCCTTAAAGGAGAAGACATGTACAAAACCCTGGACTCAGAATGGCTCCAGGCTTCAGGCTCCAGAGCTCAGTACATGGGACCAATCAAAAAGTGACACTCTTTGTTAATATGGTCTTCTCCATATACTTGCTTGCATATATGTTAAAGCACCCGTGAACCGCTGAGACGAACCCTACTTGTTCACACCTATATTCATCAGGGATTTTGACCTGTAGTTCTCATTTTTGGTTTGATCCTTCTCTCTTGGTAGGGCTGGGGAGATAGCTCAGTAGAATAAGCACTGGCCTGGAAAGGGCAAGGTCCTCAGTTCAATCCCCAGCATCAAAAGAAAAAAAAAAGTCATAAATCCTTCTCTGTTGTTGTTTTTGTTTTTTTCATTTTATGTATTTGGTACAGGTTCTCACTAGGCAGCTCAGACTCATAGTAATCCTCCTGTTTTCAGGCTCCCCAGCACTGGGATTACAGGTATGTAACACCACTCCTGGATTCTGTGTCAGGCTCAGCGTGCCCAAGGGGTGGAGCTGGTGTGGCACGTGGGACCTGGGATTGAACCCTGGTCTGTAGGCTTGCCAAAATAGGCACTTAGTCTGCTAAGCTATCTTAGTGTCCCCCTAGTTTTAGTACCAGGGCAATGCTTGGCTTTAGGAATGAATTTGGGAGTATGTCAATTGCATTAAAAACTTTCAGAAGTAGTGGCATTAGGTCTTCTCTAAATTTCTTGTAGAACATCTTGAATTTCATTGACTAAAATTGGATTATTTAGAATTTTCATATCTTCTTGATCCACTTTTGTATTTCTGCAGGAAGTGTGGTGATTTCATCCTTTTCATTCCTAATTGCACATATTTGAGTTCTTTCTTTGCCTTTTTTTCCCTTTTTTTTAGAAGCTTGGCTAAGAGTTTATCAATCTTATTTGACCTTTCAAAGAACAAACTCTTAATTCATTGATTCTCTGTTTCTTATTCCCTGGCATTAATTTCTGGTCTGATTTTTGTAGTTTATTCCTTAGTCTGAGCTTTGGCCTTGACTTTCTCTTCTTTATCTACAAGTTAGAGATTCTGCACAAGGTCATTTATTTGACCTTGCTCTGTTTTTCTGATATGGAAACCCACTGTTATAAATTTCCTTTGTAGGGCTGCTTTCATTGTGTCTTATAAATTCTAGAATATTCTATTGACATTATCATGTAAGTGTTAGAACCTGTCATATTTCTTCTTTAAGTTCATTTCTGACCTATTGGTTGTTCAGGGGGATGTTATTTAATTTCCATGAGTTAATGAAATTTTTGTGGTTTATTTTGACATTGGCTTCTAATTTCATTGTGCTCTGGTCTGATAATATGCATGGGATAATTTTAATTCCTTTGCATTTACCTAAGCATGTTCTATGAGCTGGTATATGGTCTATTTTGGAGAATATCCTGTGTGCAACTGCGAAAAATGTGCTTCCTGATATTGTGACCTAAAACATGCTGTAGACACTTTGTAGACATCTATTAAATTTTTTTTTTAAAAATCCTTTTTACCCATTCCTCTATTAATGGGCACCTAGTTTGTTTCTAAGACTTAGCTATTACAAATTATAATATTAGCTATTAGAAACATAGGTACACATATATCACTGAGGTTTTTAACACTTCTGGCAAGATATCCAGAAGGGAAATAGAGGTTCAAAACCTCTAATCCCAGTTCCGTAAGGAGTCTCCACACTCTGTACACTGTTTCTCAGTCGTCACACCAGCTTAAACTCCCACTAGCAGTGAAGAAGGGTCACTTTTTCACTACAGCCCCTGCAGCATTTGTTATCAGTTGATTTTTTGATGATAGCCATTCTTTCGGGGATGAGATGGACTCTCCATGTTATTTTAATTTGCATCACTTAAATATCTGAAGATGTTGAACAATTTTTGTGTATTTGTTTGCTACCTGCATTTCTTCATCTGTGAAGTATAACTTCATCTCAGATGCCCATTTTTAATTGGCAAGTTTAATTTTTTAAAACTTTTTATATGTTTTAGATATAAATCCTCGGGCTGTGAAACAACTGGCTATAATTTTTTCCCACTTTATGGGTTGTTGGATATTTCTTTCATTGTGCAAAAGTTTTTTTAAAAAATATATTGGTACAAGGTCTCACTCTGCAGCTTGGACTCATAGTGATCATTCTGTTTTCAGCCTCTCTAGTGCTAGAATTACAGGCATGTGCCTCCACACCCATACTCACAGCCAGCTCAGAGAGCCCACGGGGCAGGGCCTATGTGGCATGTGGTCTCTGGGATGGAACTCCAGGTTCCTGCACTTGCTAAACAGGCACCTAATCTGCTCAGCTATCTGGCCAGCCCTATGCAAAAACTTTTTAAAAGGGTGAGATCTCATGTATTGATTCTTTGTAATAGTTCCCTTGTGGTTTGAATTTTGCTCATGATGTCTCTGACCACACCTATGTCTCTAAAAATTTTGCCTGTATTCTATTCAAGTAAATTTAGTATTTCTATTTTAATATTTAGATCTTTGATCCATTTTGACTTCAGTTTAATGCATGCTGGTAAACATAGGCCAGCTTTAATGCTCAGTGTGTAGAGAGCCAGTTTTTCCAGCATCATTTATTAAAGAGACTACCTTTGTTCCAGTGAACATGTTTGACTCCTTTGTCAAAAAAAAAAAATAAAATAAAATAAAATAAAAAACAAAAAAATAAAGGGTGCCTGTGTGTTTGGGAATGTGTTTACATCTTCCATTCTGTTCCACTGATTCTCAGGTCTATTTTTTTCTGCCAATACCTTGTTGATTATTTTTTTTTACATTTTTCTTTTAAATTTATTTTACACCTATTATACCACACAGCATGTTTCAAACACTGGCATATAATCTCCTAATAAGATAAAGCAAAGACAAAACGCTTATCTTATTAGAAACAAAGATACACCATCACTTATAGTCTTCATACATTATTGCACTTTTAACTTCCATTTGACAAAACATTCATAAATCAGTAGACTACTTAACAAATAACACCTTTAAGCAGATGAACTGTCCTAAATTGTTTATTGGGTTATGAATTTTACAAACATCTTATTAACGGTAACGGTGGAGCTGGAGAGTATCGCACCTTCTCCAAGCTGCACGGCGAGAACCACCAATAGTGTGGTGGAACTTGTGGCCCTTTCCAAGGCCACGACTCTTGCGGCCTGCAGATGTCAGTCCACGCATCTCCCTGTGCATATGGACTGGTTTGGTGATCCACTGGGTGTCAGGATTTCTTCTAATGGCTTTGTGGAATGGAAAGGATTTCTTCTAATGGATAACCTTAAAGAATTTATATGTGGAATCTTCACCAACCCAGTAAGAATTTAGAACTCTCAGAGCTCCACAGTGGCAACCAGCTCGCTCCTCAGCAACAGACTGAAGACTTCGTGTAAACTTCAGCTGGTTAACGCCATGATGGACAGGCTTCCCATAAGTTGCTCCTTTAGGAACTGGACATTTGCGGCCACCGCGGTGCACACGAATCCTGTATATGACATACCCTTGCTTGGCCTTGTATCCCAGTCTTCGAGCTTTGTCCGGCAGGGTGGGGCGCAGAGCCCTGTGGAGCACCAAGAGCTGGTGGTACTGCCAGCAGCAGACCCGCAGCAGGAAGCGCATCACATCGGACTGCTTCTTCCTCCACAGCTCCTGGATGTACTTGTACGCACCCATCTTGGCTTACCTGATGGCTGCCACCAGACGAAAAGCCCTTGTTGATTTTATCACACTAGCTTTGTAGGATAGCTTCAGGTCTTGAACTGTGATGTCTCTTGACTTGTCTAGAATTGCTTTTGCTATTCTAGGTGTTTTCTGGTTCCAAGTGAACCAGATTTTAGGATGTTTTCTCTAACCTACCTCTGTGAGGTATGTTAATGGTATTTTGATTGGTATTCATTGAATCTCTACAGTAGTTTTGGGAGTATAAGCCTACACATTTAGTGCCACTGAAGTTTAGGGTAGTTTTTGGCTGTGAGGCTGGAACCCAGTTTGTTCAGCCTGCAACACTCTATGCACCTCCTCTTAATTTGAGTTTGGTTCATTGACCTCATGGCAGTTTAAACTCAGTCCCACCTCACTCTGACACAGGGAGCCACCAGAAGGGGCCAGCCTGCGGCAGCCGTGTCCACTGCTGTATTCCATTGGTGCTTCTCTGTGGAGGTTTTGGTGTCACCCGTGGTTGCTGTGAACCAGCAGGTTGAAGCTCCTCCTCTAATGCGGGGAGTCAGGGAGAAAGTGCTGCTTGCCACCTCCTTCTTCTGCAGTGAGTCTCTTTGCTGTTCTTTGGGCTTCTCACCTCACATACTTGTTCAGTCCCAGCCATCCACATCCCTTTTTCTTCTCTACCTCAAGTAGCTACATTCCAGCAGCTGGACTCCAAATCTCAAGACAGGCTGTTTCTCTGCTGTTCCCCATTCCACCATCTTTCCAGAAGTCTCAAGTGAAGCTTTGTCTGCAAATAAATATTTTAGTTTTAATTTCCATTTCACTAAAGCAAGGGCCAACACTAGCTGATAACAAGAACACTGGCAAAAAATCAAAATGAACATTTTCAGGACTCTAGGAAAATAAGCAAAATGCCCATCAATTTTATAGGTGCTCATTCAAGAAAAATAATTGCATCTTAATAATGATGAGACTTATGGCATTTTAATTTACTTTTCCCAGCCTTCACTCCCCAAGCCCATCAGAACCTTAAGAAAAAAAAATGCTATAATCCCAGGGAAAAACAGTAGCTTAACATCCTCTCAGAGGAGAAGAATAAGATTGGAACTCTTCCGCATACCCATTCCCAGGTACAGTAATACCTTGGTTCACAAATGCCTGTGTTCATGAATAATTTATTGCATGAACAGAAGGCTCAGCAAAAATTTGCTTCCATTTGCAATCTCTACACTGCGTGATAAAAAGGACCATAGCCATCTTCCTGCATGATCATTAACAAGGCCATCTCTCCAGCGCTGACACATGCTCACAGCTTCCTCTAATCGAGATCGCAGTCATAGGCAGAACTGCGTACACTTGCTGTGAAGCTTTGCTACATGCTTTTGAGCACAGACAGTACTGTACAGTATTATTCTATAGCATAGCTCCATAGCTATGGAGAGCAAGCACAGTGGTAAGAAGAAAGTGCAGAGCAGTGATGAAGCTGACAAGAAAATGCACAGCAGGAATGGTAAGAAGGCAGCTTTGAAGAAAATGGCCATTGAATTGAAGACAGAAATCACAGAAAAGCATGAGAATGATATTCGTGTGATTGATCCGGCCTTGGAGTGCAATATGGTGAAGTTAACAATCTTCGCTATTCAGAGTAATAAGGATGACATCAGAAGAGGTGATTTGGGAAAAAAGAGTAAGGATTTAACCAAGCAGAGGACCCAAGTGCTGGAAGAAGTGAAAAACCTTGGTTAGCATGGTTGAATGTGAAGCAGCTGGCATGTAATTGTGTTAGTGCAGTTAAGATCTATGAAAAGGCCAGGAAATTGCCATGATTTACTGCAAGAAAGCCTTATACAAGTGCAACAAGAGGTGGAATTAAACCTAGTAGAGGGTGGCTTGGCAAATTCACAAGAAAAGTGAAATCCACCTTGTGATAAGACATAGTGAGGTTTTCAGTTCTAACAAGGCCGCCGCAGAAGCCTATAAGAACGAATTTTTGGAATTCATGAAGGTAGAAGGTTACAGCACTCAACAAGTGTTCAACAGTGATGAAACAGGGCTCTTGGAAGAAGATGCAACAGAACCTATATTACATAAAAGGAAAAGGTAGTGCTAGGGCACAAGCCCAGGAGGGAGATTTGCTGTTCTGCTGTGTGGAAACACAAGTACCAGTCTAAAGACTGAGCCACTGCTAGTGTACCACTCCTGACCTCTCATGCTTTCAAGGAGCAGAATGTGAGCAAGGCCAGATTGCCTGACATGTGGAGGGATAAGGCAAGAGTCTGAGTCCCTAGACAATTGTTCATGGGATGGCTGCAGGAGGTGTTCACACGCACCATTAGGAAATATCGTTGAGTAAATAAAATCCAAAAGGTACAATCAATATTGTGAAAGGGAAGAAACTGCTCAGAAGGAAAGAACTGGGATGAGAGAAAGGAGAAAAGAAGGAAGATATATTACATTTTTTAAATTTATGTATTTAGTACAGGGTCTCACTACGTAGTTCAGACTCCTAGTAATCCTCCTGCTTTCAACCTCCCCAGTGCTGGGATTACAGGCATGCACCACCACGTCCAGACTTGGTTGCCTGCTCAGCACACTGTGGGAGTGGGGCCGGAGCAGCATTTGGGACTGGGATCAAGCCCTGGTTCCTGCACTTGCCAAACAGCTAATTTAGTCTGCTGAGCTGTCTCACCAGCATATATATATATATATATATATATATATATATATATATATATATATATGTATATATAATGTCTTTATTATATGTGTTTCATATATATATGAAAATAAAGATAGCTAAGACAATTGTACTCTAATTTCTATTAGTTTATTGAAAGGAGCAGTTATAACTTATATTGTTTGATCATCTTTACATGCCTATGTCTGGTAATCTGAGCAACTATTTTGATCACAATATGCAATATAATAACCATAGTTAATTTCCTATCATCTTGTTTTCAATTCTGTATCATTTTATAATTCTCTTTAAAATAAGAAAAAGAAATACCTTTCTGCCAATAGAATGTCTGAAAGTTGCCTTCTGATGGACAGTGTCCTGCACACCCTCCGGCCTTGGTGGGTGATATGAATGCTGAATATAACTTCAAAAAGGTCAAGTTCCTCCCTCAAAACATGAAACTCTTCTCCTGCTCATGCACAGGCACTGGAGTAGATTGTATACCTGGGCAACAGTGGGAGTCTGGATGTCAGTGCTACAGTCATAGAAGAGCTTACTCAAGAATATGAGGAACTGATGACAGAAGAACTTCCTAAATCCCAGAGTGAGCAGCAGAAGGTGCTTGTTGGGAAGTGTTCCACTGAGGAAGAGTAAGACAGGGAGGAGGTTAGCAGTGATGTGATAAGACCCATTATGGAGAAATGGAATGAGAACAGGGGTTTCTTTCAGAAGCACCACCTTAATGTAACAGTGTTGAATCTGACAAATGATAATATAGTCTCTCATTTCTAGAGGGTTGTGCAACACAGGAAAAATCAAGTGGAAAAATCGACAAATTTTTCAACAAATGACCATGTAACTGAGAGACAAAGAAGAGAAGAAAGCCATATTGTCCTCATGGAGGACAATAACTCTCTTTAAACAATAACCACCTTTACCCACCTTTCTGACCTCCACACCAGAAGTTGATTCAAGCAAAGTTAATGTTCTCTCTCTTCAGACTATATTGTACTTTGTTTCATTTTTATGATTAAAAAAGAGCATGGTTCAGAATGGATTAACCTTACTTATGTTGAATCTTATGGGGAAATTTCATTCATTTCTCCACCAGTTTAGTTCATAACCAGAATCATGGAATGAATTAAGTTCATGCACTGAGGTCTCACTGTACTATTATCATTTGATCACTCACCTGGAACAATCCACTGACAAGATTTACCATTATTTGACTCAAGTCAAAGTTCACACACTGTGAACAATCTTTTCCACAGGGCCATGAAAAAGAAAAACAAAGCAGTTGGAGTTGCCAATAAGTTGAACAACACATGTAAAAGACTTACAAGGAAATGCTAGGGAATGGGAGGTACAAGAGGGACATTAAAGAGCTCTGATATATTCCTAGGAATCTAGAAGGACACATGTATGCATTGCGCCATGACCATGAGCAGGAAACACTGAAGAAGGCCATGGCTTCCACCTCTTCAGGCCTCTTGGCTTCCTACTTGCACGACCTTGAAGTAGGAAGTGAATGCAAAGGAAAGATCATAAACAGCCAGCCTGAATCGAAGGCCTGCTCCAGTATGCAGACTTTCCCCACAAAGTCTTGGGAGACTTACTGGTTTAAGTCATAGAGGGAAATCTGTCCAGTTAACTGACCAATAAATTAACTAAACAGAAACTCCAGCAGCCATACACAATGAAGAATACAGACTACAGAATTAAAACCACTAAACAAACATCACTGGCAACAACACCTACTATAAACAACAATTATGATGAGCCCTGAGTTACATGGAAGGCTGAGGTAGGAGCATTGCCAGTTTGAGGCCAGGCTGGCAACAAAAATGACATGGCTTAAAGAGACAGAATAAGCAGCACAATCAGATTCAGATTTAGGGATTATCAGATGGGAATTTAAAATAGCTGGAATTAATATGCTACAGGACTAGTGAAAATGCAGATTATATGTGAAAACAGGCTGGTAATGTAAGCAGGTATAGAAACTCTGGGGCTGGTGATACAATTCAGTAGTAGAGCGTTCCCTTAAGCAGGTGAAAGGTCCTAGGTTCTATACTCAGTACCACAAGAAAAAAAAAAGAAGAAGAAAAGAAAAAGAAACTCTAAGAACAAATCAAAAAGAAATGAAAGATCTTAATCATCCAGCAGAAAAGTATAAAAATGAAGTATATAAAGTAAAGCCATATTACTATACTGAGCTGTGAAGGGCTCAAGTCAACAACTTCTGTGGATAACCCACTACTATTGTGGACTGTGTTGGATTGTTTTGCTGAATTCATGCACCTATATTATTTAGATGCCAATGGAATACCCAACTCTGACAGGACTAAACAAAAAAAGGGGCTACAAAGGAAGGACCATTTTGTATTTGTATATACAGAATAGTTAAGATAGGTAATACTTTCACTTAACTCAATGAGAAGATTTGTACTGATAGTGTTTGAACAGGATATCCTGTCTGCTTCTTATATTATAGATAACCACTAAGAAGATAACAATGTACAATGTATTAATTATTGAAACTGTCCTATTAATCAGCTTTGAAGCTATCTCATTGATATTTGTTTTTCAATAAAAAAAAACAAAAAAAGAAATGCTAGAAAGTTTTAAAATTCTGTATTCCATGGCTTGTGTCTAGAGCTTATTCATTTCTTCTAGATTCTCCAATTTATTGAAATAAAGATTTTGCAAATAGTTGTCAATAATCTTCTATATTTCAGTGCTATCTGTTGTAACATCACCTCTTTCATATATAATCCTATTGTCTTGGGTCTTCTTTCTTTATTTGAGATCTTTTTGAGTTTTGATGCATGCACTAGTGGCTATAAACTTCCCTCTTGTAACTACTACCCTATATTGCCTGGTGTGCTAGGTTTCCCTTTTCATTTGAATCCAGGAATTATTCATATTTTCTTCTGATTGCTTCAGTGACCAATTGAACATCTTAAAGTGAATTATTCAGACTTCTTTGGTTTCTCTTGCCATTGATTTCTAGTTTCATTCTATTTGAATACAATGAGATGTAAGAAATTACTTTTTTATTTATTATGACTCAGCTTATGGCATAAAGTATGATCTACTTTAGAGAACATTATTTAAGTTAATGAGAATGTGCACTTCTGTAGTTGTTATATGGAATATTTTGTGGGTGTTAACTGTTAAGTCCATTTGATTAACTTTCACTCCGATGTTAATGTTTTGAATTTTTCTCTTTCTGGTTTAGATAACCTACTTGTCATGGAGAGCAGAGTATTGAAGTGACCTTCTATTACTGTACTGACACCTGTGTTTCACTTTTATCTACTGGAGTTCTTATTGTGAAATTGTATGTGTTGATGTTTATTTCAAAAATATTTATAACTGCTATATCTCCTTGGTGTATTGCCCTCTTTACCAGTATTCAGTGGCTTTTTTTTGTCTCTTGTGCATATTTTGTTAAATATGAATAAAAGTATTTATTCTTACTCTCAGAAAATACTGTATCAGAAACAAAAAGTACCTTAGGAATCTTATCAATAGGCAAGGCATGACTGAGGAAAGAATCCATGGGCTTGAATCTATTTTATCAGAAACTTTCCAAAAACTCCTTTTGGCTCTTCCATATATAGTGGAACCACTGCCAAGATGCAGATTTTTGTGAAAACTCTTATAGGGAAGACCATCACGCTTGAGGTTGATTCCTCAGACACTATAGAAAATGTAAAGGCCAAGATCCAAAATAAGGAAGGATTTCTTCCTGATCAACACAGGTTGATCCTACTGGTAAGCAACTGGAAGATGGACTTTGTCTGATGACACCATTCAAAAGGAGCCTACCCTTTGCCCTGTGCTGAGACTCCATGGTGGTGCTGAGAAAGGAAGAAGTCTTACACCACTCCCAAGAGAAAGAAGGTTAAGTTAGCTGTCCTAAAATACCGTAAGGTGGACGAAAATGGCAAAATCAGACCTCTTCATTGAGAGTGCCCTTCAGATGAATGTGGTGCAGAAGTTTTTATGGCCAGCCATTTTGACAGACATTATTGTGGCAAGTGTTATCTGACTTACTGCTTCAACAAACCGGAAGATAAGTAATTAAGAGTTAATAAAAACTTCAGCTAAAAAAAGAAACTTCCCAAACACACACACACACACACACACACACACACACACACACACACACACAGAGAGAGAGAGAGAGAGGGGAATAAAATAATTATTTGAAGTAGTGATTATGAATTTTCTAAAATTCATGGTAGACACTGAACTATATAGATCCAGGCATATCAGAGAAATACAAGCTGATGAATATGAAAGAACCTACGTTTAGACATATTATGTTCAAGCTGCATAAAAATCAAAGCAATTGGGACCAAAACTGGCCAATAAGGAAAGATATTCAATGTGTTACATTATTAAGTAAATACAGATTAAAAACTGTAAGACATCCTATGTTATATCCACTAAGATGGCTAGGACCAAAAAGACAAACGCAGGTCTGGGGAGAATATAGAGAAATTAGACGCGTCACGTGTACCAGCTGGGACATAAAATGAAGTGGTCACTTGGGATGTGTGTTGCTCAGTCCTGTCACGTTGCTCAAGCTGGGCTCAAGTCATGGCTCTACCTCAGCTTTCTGGATGGTGAGGTGAGTGTGTGGCACCATATCAAGCACAGCGTTCACTTTGGAAGACAATTTGGTAGCAGTGCAAGAAGTCAGAGCTATCATAAGTCCTTGAAATCCCACAGTCATATATCAGAGTCCACCAAAAAAAAAAAAAAAAAAATGCATACATGCTTCAGGAAAAGAGATGTTTGTATAAAATATTTTAATACTAAATGGCTGTGATATCATGAGAGATTAATACAAGCTACCTTTGGCCTCTGCAATTACAAAAGGTGCCCATGGTGGTGGTCATTGTTTCCAGACATTTAGTACTTTGGTGAACTGCTGCTTAGGTGACTTTACTCACTGATATTGCGGTGCATGTAGTTTTCAGTTTCTTCTCTTAGGGCCAGCAGTGTAGTGGGTTTTCCAGGATATACAGAACCCTCTAGAGCTCCCCATAGGAGAGTAACACCAGCGGTTGAAAAAAAAATCATATTATTTTTCTTTTCCTGAAGAGCGTAAGGGTGTATGCTTTTTTGAGTAGACTCTGGATAAGTTATAATATAGATATAGATGTAGATATAAATACAATATTGATGGAGACCACTGTTTAGCAGCTCTGAGCAAGACTTAAGCCAATTGGCTTTCCAGGTTTACCAGTGGGTCACTGGTCACTGCTGAGGCCTGTAATGGTGAGTGAAGCCGTGAGGTGCCGTGAGGCCTTGCAGGACAAGACAAGGACACCTGGCTCCAACCTCAGTTATCTAGATAAAGACTGTACCTGTTGGCGTCTTACTCCTGGATGAAGGCCTTCCAAGAGATAACATAGTTCTCCTAAACTAATGTAAAGTCTTTCTTGGAGAAATCCCTGAGCAAGCTTCCAACGGCCCTGCCATTCAGGCAGAGTCCTGCCTTTCTTCAGTATCCCCTGCCTTGATTCTAAAAACTAACTAAATATAGGCCAACCAGAAAGGTGTTTTGTCTAAAACTCCAGAAAATCTTAGATTGCGTGAGGAGGTTTTGGGTCCTCCTGGGCCCTGAAATCATACCATATGTCTTATTTATTTATGCCTTTACCATCTACTCATTTGAGAGACTGTGGACCTGATCAGTCTGCAATAACTAAAGGATATTATTCGCATGATATAATACTCTTCAAGATATCAGAAAACATGTTCATACAAACACTTCTACATTAATTTTCATGGTAGTATCATTCATAATAGTCAATGTCCCACAGATGGAAATGGGTAGACAATGTATTTATGCAGTGGAATAGTCTTTGGCCAGGAGTGAAGTACTCATACAGACTACAACGTGCAAACTGAACATATGCTAAAAGCAATGAGTCACATATTACATGATTTCAGTTGCATGAAACACCCAAAGTAGGAAATCTGTAGCAGAAGAAATGAGGTAATTAGTTCCTAGGAGCTGGGTGAAAGAGGAAATGAAGAGTGATTACTAATGGGTATGAGTTTTCTTTTTTGGGGTGATGAAATATGCTGAAATTTGATAGTGGTAATGGTTACATGAGGTTGTACACATTAGAAACCACCTAATTGCACACTGTGAAAGTGTGGATTTATGGTTATGTAAGTTAGATCTTAAAAGATTATTTTCAAAAAGGATAATCTATGTCATTCAACACTGAGAAATTCCCAAGCCCCTCCCCCTGTACCAGGAAGCTCTCAGAGACTCAGCTGACAAGGGAGATTATGACAAATAGTCCTCATTCTGAGACAAACTAGTCTGTTAACCAGAGCAAACATATCAAAAGATAATTGCAATACAGTGTGCTGAGACTGTGACGGTATTCATGTTCACGCACTGAAGTGAGACAAAGAAGGCGACGTAATCGTCTCTGCTACAATTAGGGAACGCTTCCCTAAGCAATGGGGCTTCAAGCTGGGTCTGGAAAGAAAAATAGTAGTTTTCAGGGTGTACATAGGGAAAGAAAATTCTAGACACCAAGAAGAAATATGTAAATATACCAAGACATGAAGACACTGTATAAAAGTCACTTTGATGATGCAGTCTTAACTAACTGTCTGAAACCAAATTGAGTTTCCTTTGCTGAATTATATTGTCAAGGATCACTGTGAACAAACTGCAGACGACCAGGTTTCTATGAGTGGAGAGGCATCTGTAGCTGGGAAGGGGGCAGAGCCAAGTGAAAGAGAGCCATGAGTAAACAAACTCCAACGGTAAACACCCTGAACAAGAGCACAGCAGTAACTCGTGGAGTATATAATTAACATTATGAATAAAATTAAGTGGATCTGTATGCTGAGGTAATGTAAATATCCCCATCAACTAATCAGACCAAATAACAACCTCAACATAACTTATCTGAGTAAATAAAAACACTTATTGTTTTCCTTCTCTGACAACTAACTAATCAGTCCTCATTCATAAAGAGAACATAACTATGATTAAATATAAATTCCAGATAGGAAAGAATCAGTTTACAACTTTCCCAGATGATTAGACGCATAGGCACAATCTTGTTACCTACCCCCCTTCTGAGGCAGACTTCATCAATCTAGAAAATGAAGCCAGACCACTGATTGGAGGGCAAACCTGAAAAGGATTAAACACTTAGCATGGCATTCTAAAATACTGTAATTACAGTGCAATTAACCATACTGCATATTAAATGTGGAACTCTGAAATGTGTTCAGACTCCCCAATTATAACTAGCTATTCTTCAAAGATTTTTGCCGCCCACATTGAATTTCTCTAGTGCTTCTTTGTTATAATTCAGGTTTGACAGTCACTAATATATCTAAAAGGACTGTTAATAAAAAGTAGACATTCTTTACTGTAAACCTAACACATGCATGCCAGGTAATACCTGACCATTAGCAGTAATCATCATATTTCAGACAGGCAGATCTATTACGCAATTGGACTTTGCTCTCTTTAAAACATATTTAATGGTCAGCTGTGAAGAGGCACTGAAATTGAAATAGGGCCTCACTTGGAATCTAGAAACCTGTATCTTTTCTGGATTTTCCCAACTGAGAAAGTTGCTTGGCCTCTCTGGGTTTCAATTTCCTCATGGAGCAATTGAGGCTTACAGCTATCCAGAATTTTGATAAGGACAGAAAGGCTTGACAAGCAGCAGAACTATACAAAAGCTTGCCAAACAGGACAACTCTACAAAACTCAGTCACATTGCCCTAATTTAAGGTGCAATTCTATAACAGGCATGTTGTATCCTAAAAGAGGGGTCAGTGAAAAGGAATGGGCAGAGATGTTTGTAATCACGGCTCA
Organism: Ctenomys sociabilis; assembly: GCA_004027165.1. Lineage (NCBI taxonomy): Eukaryota > Metazoa > Chordata > Mammalia > Rodentia > Ctenomyidae > Ctenomys > Ctenomys sociabilis. The sequence continues at coordinate 6,647 of PVKA01037262.1, read as the reverse complement.
AACCAGGGATGATATTCAGAAAACCTGACCACAGCACTAATCAATTAGAAAGAAATATGTTTTAAGCACTTAATATAGCCTGTCAAGTGCAGAAAGATTTTAGATCACCGTGAACTCCTGACAGCAGACAGATTTGAAAATAAGGTGGGAAATGGCAGAACTTGTTGAGAGAAATATCCTAAAATGGATAGTATTTCATTACTGAACTTTGTGTATATGACAGAATTTCGACAAGGGAGATATTAGTTACACTTAAAACTACTTAATTTTTTTTGTCAAATCTGCCTGAAAAGCTTATAAGAGGAAGAAATCAGTCTGTCTTAATCAACCCTATATTCTTAGCCAGCTCAATGACTAAGAGTTGTCTGCTGGTTCTCAGCTTGAAGAAGATTCTATAGTCCTTATTGATCCTTTTTCTTGGCGTTACCATTTTTGAAGCAAAGTTAACCTAGCTTTCTAGTTTGAGCTTTCTTTTTGGCCATCTTTTAAAATTTTTTTTTTCAAAAAATCTATAAAATAGACAAGCAATAGTTCTACAATGTCCAAGTCATTCCAGCAGTCATCTCTCAGTAAGGGACTCACAGGGTCATGGGTGTGACCTGTCTGCAGCAGGAATAGGCCATCTTGCTGCTGCTACCCAATCTTTTAAGTATGCCAGCATCTCTTGGAAGGATGAACCAGGGTACTGCACACCTTGCTAGCTTAATAAATCTTGGAATGAGTTCTTCATTGAATCAACAAGGAGCTCATAGTGCACTGTCTTCTGCTAGTACTTCTTCCCATAATTTTCAGTCTATAGTTAATACTGGAAGTAGAGGTCCACAGGACCTTTGTCCTCCTCAACACCGTGGAGACACAGAGCAGGCCAGTAACATTTTGGCCAGCTTTGGTCTGTCTGCTAGAGACTTAGATGAACTGAGTCATTATCCAGAGGACACGATTACTGTTGAGAATTTGCCCCAAATCCTTCTGCAGCTTAAAAGAAGGAGAAATGAAGAAGGCCCTACATTGAGTTGTGGTAGAGATGGCAGATCTGCTACGTGAGAGCCACCATACAGAGTACCTAGGGATGACTGGGAAGAAAAAAGGCACTTTAGAAGAGATAGTTTTAATGATTGTGATCCTAGTCTCAACCCAGTGCTTGATTATGATCATGGAAGTCATTCTCAAGAATCTGGTTATTTTGACAGAATGAATTACGAAGATGACAGATTAAGAGATGGAGAAAGGTGACTCTTTTTTTGGTGAGACCTCGCATAACTATCATAAATTTGACAGTGAGTATGAGAGATTGGGACGTGGTCCTGATCCCTTACAAGAGAGATTTCTCTTTGAGAAAAAGAGGGGCACTCCTCCAATTAGCAATATTGAAGACTTCCATGGACTCTTACTGAAGGGTTATCACCATCTGTGCTTTATATGTGATTTGCCAGTTCATTCTAATAAGGAGTGGAGTCAACATATCAATGGAGCAAGTCACATTGACAGTCGTCAATGCCGGCTTCTTCTTGAAATCTACCCAGAATAGAATCCTGACAATGATACAGGATACACAATGGGTGATCCATTCATATTGCAGCAGTCTACAAACCCAGCACCAGGAATTCTGGGACCACCACCTCCATCATTTCATCTTGGTGGATGAACAGTGGGACCAAGAGGAAATCTGGGTGCTGGAAATGGGAACCTGCAAGGACCAAGACACATGCAGAAAGGCAGAGTGGAGACTAGCCGAGTTCTTCACATCATGGGTTTTCAGCGAGGGAAAAACTTGAGATACAGTTGCTACAGCTGGTAGAACCATTTAGAGTCATTTCAAATCATCTGATTCTAAATAAAATTAATGAGGTATTTATTGAAATGGCTACTACAGAAGATGCTCAGGCTGCAGTGGATTATTATATAACTACGTCAGCATTAGTATTTGGCAAGCCAGTGAGAGTTCATTTATCCCAGAAGTATAAAAGAATAAAGAAACCTGAAGGAAAGCCAGATCAGAAATTTGATCAAAAACAAGAACTTGGATGTGTGATACATCTCAGCAATTTACCACATTCTGGCTACTCTGATAGTGCTGTCCTCAAGCTTGCTGAGCCTTATGGGAAAAAAAAAAAAGAATTATATATTGATAAGGATGAAAAGCCAGGCTTTCATTGAGATGAAGACCAGAGAAGATGCAATGGCAATGGTTGACCATTGTCTGAAAAAAGCCCTTTGGTTTCAGGGGAGATGTGTTAAGGTTGGCCTGTCTGAGAAAAACAAAAGACTGGTACTGAGTATTCCAAACAGAGGGATTGATTTACTGAAAAAAGATAAGCCCCGAAAAAGATCTTATTCTCCAGATGGCAAAGAATCTCCAAGTGATAAGAAATCCAGAACAGATGGTTCTCAGAAGACTGAAGGTACAACCGAAGGAAAGGAACAAGAGAAATCAGGTGAAGATGCTGAGAAAGATACAAAGGATGACAACAGAACAGGAGCCTGATATGCTTCTTGAATCTGAAGATGAGCTACTTGTAGATGAAGAAGAAGCAGCAGCTCTTCTAGAAAGTGGCAGTTCTGTGGGAGATGAGACTGATCTTGCTAATTTAGGTGATGTGGCTTCTGATGGAAAAAAGGAGGCTTCAGATAAAGCTATTGAAAAAGATGCCAGTGCTTCAGCAGCAAAGAAAAAACTTTAAAAGGTGGACAAGATTGAGGAACTTGATCAGGACAACAAAGCAGCATTGGAAAATGGAATTAAAAATGAAGAAAATACAGAATCAGGTGCTGAATCTGCTGAGAATGCTGATGATCCCAACGAAGATACAAGTGAAACTACAGATGGCCAAAGTGATGGAAACAAGGAGGACTTTACAATCCCAGATGAGTACAGAATTGGACCATACCAATGTTCCTGTTGGTATAGACTATGTGGTACCTAAAACAGGGTTTTACTGTAAGCTGTGTTCCCTCTTTTATACAAATGAAGAAGTTGCAAAGAATGCTCATTGCAGTAGCCTTCCTCATTATCAGAAATTAAAGAAATTTCTGAATAAATTGGCAGAGGAATGCAGGCAGAAGAAGGAAGGATAAGATGTGAAAGAAGTTTGATTTCAAAGAAAACAATGGTTCTTTGTTTTTAAATGTTAACTTTTTAAAAATACAATACTGATAGTTAGGATAAAACTATTGTACTCTTTTGTTTTAGTGGAACAATAATAGATGTCTGTTCCTGTGTTAAGTGTTAATAGACAAAATACACATAGGTTAATGATGAATAGTTTTGTTTCATCAAAGGGCAACAGGCAGAGGTACTTTGTAGAAACTGATGCTGTAATCTAAAACACTTGCACCGCTAAAAAAAGATAACAGAACCATTCAGACAAATGAAATTTAGTAGTTCAAGCTTCAAAGAAATGTCAAGTTTTGATTCCATTCAATAAAAAACAAAACCAACTCTATTTTTATTATTTTCATCTGAAATATTCCACATTTTAATCTGAGCCTTGCAGACTTTTCATTTGGAGTTTGAAACTGGGTTGTGTTTCATTTTTAGAGATCTTTATATGAGATTGGCAGTTTTAATGCAGGTGCAGTTTTCTTTGAATGTCATGCTGTTGTTTAGGTAATAAGAAATATTAAGTAGTTGGCTTTAGATTTTGTAATTTTTCCCCCTGAAAAAATTACAGTTTAATATTCTAGTAGTCAATGTATTTTCAGTGAAATGTAAAAATACTCCCATTCTCTTTGACCAGTATTAATTTCTGAGGATCTTAATGCTTATCCCTTGAATCCTATAGCTGTCATACATCTCTTTGTTATAAGAAAAACTTGATTTTGAAGTGTGTAGACCATCTCTTCATATTTTGAATATGTAATTTTACATTTTTTGCCTTTTGAAAACAAGTTTGGTCATAATTCTTGATACATGCTTCTAATTCATGTACCTGCACATGTGACCTTTGTGAACAGAAACATGCATGTGTAATCGTGTTTACTTGTAACTCTGATCATATACTGCTTATATCTGTGGATTCAAGTTATTGAAGTGAATACTGATAAAAAGAAAACCTAGGCCATTTTCTCTGGTTATACCTGTTTGGAATGTTAACCAAAAAAAAATAAAAAATAAAAAAATAAAGGGGAGACATTATTGTTAAATTTCCAGACAAAAATGTAAGTAAATACAATGAACTACTGTATTGTACAAACTAAATGCCTGGCCAAAATGGGTAAGTTCTTATAAACACACAAACCACCAAAACTACCTGAGAAGAAACAGGAAGTCTGAAGGGCTCTAAAATGAGGGGTGAAGAAATTAACCACAAATTACTGAACAAATAAAAGCTGAAGATTAGATTACTCACTGATAAATTTTACAAATGATTAAAGAAAGAATTAACATAAATTTTTTTGGAACTTCAAAAAAAACAGGAGAGAGGAAACACATCTGAACTCTTTCGGTGAGGCCAGTGTTGCCTTGATAGCAAGCCAGACAAGGTCCACACAGCAAAGGCTAATTTCCCTCATGAATATAGAAATGTGATTCTGTGCAAAATAGTAGCAAGCCATAGCCAGTAAAATATTAGAAGCTCTATACATCACAATGACACAGAATTTATCCTAGGAATTCAAGGGTGGCTGAATATAAGAAAAATAATCAACATAATACCTCATATTAGTCGAATGAAGAAAGGAAAGCCATATCTTAATGGAAGTAGAAAATACCTTTGACAAAATCAACACTTTCATGATTTAAAAAATTTTTTTCAGTACTTGGGACAGAAGAGAACTTTCTCAGTAGGTTAAGAGGCATTTGCAAGGGCTGGCCAAATAGCTCAGTGGATTAAAGTGCCTGCAAGCAGACACAGGGGCCAGGGGTTTGAACCTCAGGTCCGCTGTACCAGCTCCACCCCTGGGGCATGCTGAGACAGCAATTGAGACTGTGGGTAGTGGCCCTCACCTGTAATCCCAGCCCTTGGGAAGGTATAAACAGGCAGACCACTGCTAGTCCAACCTAGTAATGAGGCCCTGAACACCCTGTAGACCCTTCCCTAAAACACACACACACACACACACACACACACACACACACACACACACACACACACACAAAAGAGGCATTTACAACAACCTAAAACTATCAGTGTATTCACTGATGAAATACTGAGTTTCTCTGCTAGAGTCAGGAGAAGATAAGGCTGATGGCTTTCAGGATTTCTATTTAATACTGTATTAAAAGTCCTCGATAGAGGAATTAGGCAAGAAAAAAAATTATCTGCACTGGAAAGGAAGCAGTAAATCTGTCTCTATTCTCAGATGACATGATTTTATATTTAGAAGACCTCAAGGAATTTACAAGGAAAACTACTAAACCTAATAAATGAATTGACCAAAATTGTACAGTACAAAATTAACACATAAAAAATTTGTTATATCATTTTAAGTAAGCAATGGGCAGTCTAAGAGGAAATAAAGTTAACAATCCCTTTAATCACACTATCAAAATTAATTACTTAGGGATAAATATAACCAATGTGATATAAAACTTATACACTCAAAATTATAAAACATTGTGAAGATCTAAATAAATGAAAAGGTAGCCCATGATTGAGTATTTGAGAGACTTAATATTGTTGCTTTTTTTGTTGTTGTTCAGGAGTGTGTTATTTAATTTCCATTTGTTTGACAGTAGTAAAGCCATACATTTGTACGCACAAAATGGGTAAGGCAATGATCCTGAAAAACATCAGCAGGTTTTTTTTTTTAATTTTTGTTTTATTGAAGCACAAATATCAATGAGACATTTTTAAGATACCTGACAAGATGGATTTGATAAATTAATACATTGCAAGCTGTTTTCATAATGTTTTGGTATCCTATAAGGTGCATACGTGATATTATACTTACAGATATTATTATACCATATGTCTCTTATCATTAAATAGAGTATAGCTGTTTGTGTATCTTATTTTTTATACCTGAATTACATCAAAGATTCAATAATTAATACTTTCTACCTTGTTATTTTCCTAGTGGTTGTCTACAGTACTAGAAGCCGACATAATATCCTATCCAACCACCATTAGTGCAAATCTGGCCTTCATAGAATTATGTAGAAGCACAGTGTTATCTAACCCAACTTTACTGTCTATACACACACATCATGATTCTTCCTTTCTATACCCTTGCTTTGTCTACACCTGTCAAAGATGGGCACTCCGTTGTCATTCAACTAACTTAGGTGCTTGAACTCGACACCACAATCCAACACAGTCCAGCATTCCACAACAATAGTGAGTTATCCGAAGAAGTTGTCAACCATAGCCATTTACAGCTCAACTTAATATTATGGCCCCATGATGTATACTTCATTTTTATACTTTTCTGCTGGATGGTTAAGACCTAGATAGAGCAAGACTTATATACCAACACATGTACTCTATGTTTGTTATGTGGTCAGTGAAGTCCTCTCAGGGTTTATCTTGTAGTCCTGTACATTATTCTGTAGATCTTTTGTCTGTGTCATCCATGTGGATGAGTCACAGCCAATGCTTGACCAGTTTGCTCTCTGTGAGAGCCTGAGAGAAAGTTTTCTCTCCATGTGACTCTCCCCAGGCACACTATAGAACTTCGATCTCTTTCCTCTGTGGCTCCATAATCTC
>PVKA01037261.1:0-21124 GCA_004027165.1 Ctenomys sociabilis | reverse complement strand
TTTTTTTTTTTTTGGTCTTTTTGAGACAGGGTCTCGCTATGCAGTTCAGGCTGGCCTTAAGCTCACTTTGTAGCTCAGGCTGGTCTCGAACTCACAACAATCCTCCTGCCTCAGCCTCCCAAGTGCTGGGATTACAGTCATGCGCCACCATGCCCGGCAGAATTATATTATTTTTGAAGGCAGATACATGAGCATACCTATTCTCTTCCTAGTCCACAATATACTTTACATTTCTACTTGAATTACTTTCCACAAATGAAAATCTACTTGTAGACCTATTTGTAATCAGTACATAGAAAGACTCCTGTACATTTCATCAAATATGTATTTTTATCACATAACATAGCATGTAAGTTCCTAGAATATCTACAATTTGGCATTATATCTCTCAGGTCACTAGTATTCAACTTTGGAAAACCTCTTAACATTTACCAATCAGACTGTCCAATTAAATGTCTGGTTTTTTTATTACATAGAATATTTTAAGTCATGCTTTATGGGATCTTTTTACATCTAAAAATGTATCTGAATTCTTACCCTCTTTTAAAGAAGCCTTCATGTAGCTATCTAAGGTGAATTATAGAATTTTTTTTCTTGCTCATACGTTGTTTCTTTTATATTTCTAGTTCTGGGCTCACTACAATGCAATGACAGTATCTACTCCTAACCCTGTTCTCTGTGCATTGAAATCCATGGGAAAGAAACTATATATATCTAGGCTTTACGGACATTAAATATTATTTTTACTCAAGTTTTTAGTTATTTTCATTTATGTTTTTGGTACAGGGTCTCAGTGTTCAGTTCACATTCGTAGTGATCCTCCTATTTTCAGGCTCACCAGTGCTGGGATTACAGGCGTGAGCCACCAGGTACTCAGGTATTGGTTCAGCTCACAACAGCAGTGGAGCTGGCATGGCATGCAGGACCAGGGACCAAACCCTGGTCTCTGTGCTTGCCAAAGCAAGCACTTACTCTACTGAGGTAACTTGCTGGCCTTTTTTCAAGCTTTTAAATAAAGTAGTTTTTTGTTTGTTTGTTTGTTTGTTTGTTTTAAATAAAGCTGACTAAAGGTCAATAATCATCATTTTGTTTCTAATATATATATATATATATATACATATATACATACATATATATACCATACATATATATATATATATATATATATATATATATATATATATATATATATCAGAACTGGCATTTGTGAGAAGTTATTTACTTGACCCTTTTATTATTAATGTATGTAGCATTGCTTTTTAAAGCTCATGTTTATACTTGTCTGCTGTATGGTTAAGACCATGACAAAGCAAGACCTATATAACTAAAATTGCAACCTTTGCTATCTAACAACTTCAGTCAAATCCCCCAGAATTTACCCTGAAACCACATATAGCACCTTTAGATCTTTTTTCAGTATCAGCCCTCTGGATGAGTCACAGCCATTGTTTGACCAATTTGCTCTCTGTGAAAGCCTCAGAGAATATTTTCTCTCTAGGTGACTCTCCTCAGGCACACTCTACATCATCAGTCACTTTCCTCTGGGGCATCATAATCTCCTTGACCAGAAAATTTGGGACACCACTGAGTTACAGGATGTCAGAGCAGAGGTTCTTTTATGTCCTGAGTCCTCACTGATCTTAAAGGGCTAGTATTAACTATTCTTGTTATAACTCACTACTATTAAGGACTATTGGACTATATTGGGTTATTTTGCTGAACTCAAGTATCTACAATATTTGAACTGACATCAAGTCTGAAAAGGTCCTTTAAAGACTTCTCCAAATACAGCTTCTCTAATAGAGAAAAAAAAAGTGGGATAAGAATAAAGGACCATTTTATAGTGAAAAATAAATAAATATGTATATATAAAATAACTAGGAGAGATATACAGCTACTTTCAATGACAAGAAAGGTTTGTACTAATATTGTTTAGACAAGGTATCATGTCTGCATCTTGTCCTCTGAATAATTACTATGAAGACAATATGCAATGTATTAATTATTGTAACTGTCTTACTAACCTGTTTTGAAACTCTTTCATTGCTATTTTTTCTCACTAAAACAATTAAAAAATTTAAAAATGAATATATATATAAGATAACTTACTAAATAATCCATTTACCCTGCTTATATTATTAAATATAAGAAAAATTTCTTTCAGTAAACAATATTGATCTAATCTACCTTTGTCCCACTTTCAGTTTACATGACTAGTACCATCAGAATTTGTACACTGCAATTAAATATTAACAATGTACTTCTTGTTGTGACTCATACCTACCCCTACCCCACAAGCTTTATTGAGTTTAAAGGTGGGAATAAAGGAGGTGGCTGGATCTATGTTTTGTGGTAATTAAATTAGGCCACTGCCTGGCTTAGCAGAGTTCAGGATTTGGGTAGTGTCAGGCAGCACCAACCTAAGGATGTGGAGCCTGAGTGAGATGGAAAGGAAAGAAGGTTCATTTCCTGCTGCCTCTTCCCAGTCTTGCTATGAATTGTTTTATCTCTTAAATCACCCTGCCTTGAGCCAACTGACTGTTTACTAAAATCTCTTTAAAATAGGAGCCAGAATAAACTTTTCCCTCTATAACCTGTGGGTATCAGGTATTTTGTCCAGTAACAAGAAAACACCTAAGACAATTAAGTAATTTTTCTTTGGAAGATAAATCATGTTTCATTTTGGGTGGTTTCTTATGGAAACAATGAAAACTATAGATTGTCTTCCTTCTCTTGATCTTTAAATTCCAAAGAGATGAATTAGAATTTGCATGAAAATAACTGTTCTAAACCTCAAATTCTGAGCAATGGGAACTTAGACCAAGTTCTCAGTCAAATACATAAGCTACACATAATCTTCAAGAGATCTGAAGCTTATCCATCAGATTTGATTGTCTGTTTTTCAGAAGTATCTCCATTTATCCATTCTAGTCTCTATTAACAAATACATTCAAAATTGATTTAATGGCGTCCTCTGAAATAGAACCAATATACCATCTATTGCACAACGAGAGACATTTTTTTTCAGTTTTAAAAAAGTCATGCCCACACAGGCACACACAAAGAACAGGAATATTACCTCCTTTGTATATGTCCTATATATTCAGTTGAATTTATTCCATGTTGTTGAGGTGAAACATACCATAGATATAAATACCTAAACGTATTGTTTTTAATTTTGTCACCTACATTAGCATAAACTGCACAATTTATGTATTTAATTATTATAGATCCCTTTATTTATCGCTTTTTAAGAATTTTTTTACTTGCAGAAGTGGACAGAAGGGATTATCTAAAAGAATATATATATATATATATATATATATATATATATATATATATATATATTTTTTTTTTTTTTTTTTTTTTTTTTTGCACAGAGCCGGGGACTGAACTCAGGTCCTTGCACTTGCCCAGGAAGAGCTTATTCCACTGATCCATCTCCTCGGCCAAGAATAATTATTTTAAGAACTAATTAAAAATATATTTCATGATACAGTAAAAGCCTAAGGCAGAATGGCACAGAGGTTAGCATTTGGGACTGCTTTTCAATGGATGTTTGGAGATATGGACCCAAAATTTACTTTGGAGATAGAGAGCCAAAAAGAGAAAGTGACAAGCAAATACATTTTGAGCTTGAAATTATAGCCAGAAAAGTTTCAAAAACATAGGAGTTTCATGACACTTCATTCAGAATGATAGTGACTGATCAGAATAGGATTTAAAAAGAACTGAATAGTATGCAAATTCACACACACACACACACACACACACACACACACACACACACACAGGGTCACCTCACAGTGTGCTTTATCATCAGGCTTAGGAGATTTGAGTCATATAACTGTGAAAATGCTGCTGGACCTGAAAGAGAAATATTAATAAGCAAATGAACAGACAAGCAAATCAGCCTGAAGGGTCAAATTATAAAAATCACAGTCAGATACACAAAATATTAGACAGAATTTAAAATGACAAAAAAAAATAATATGTGAAAGTCTCTAAAGTAAAAATAAAAAATACGAGAGAAATATTGAAGTAAGAAATAGTGTTAAGGTTGTGTATAATATTTCCACGTATTCTCTGTAACCAATATTCTTTCAAATTATATTTTGAAAGACACTCTAAGTATTTGTTGATCACCTTTCCCTTGCCAAGGCAAAATACCTACCATCCACAACTTAAATTAGAAGAATTATTTTGCTCTTAGTTTCAGAAGTCTCCATCCATAATGATCTTACTTCAAGACAGGAATGTCATGGTGTCTGGGGAGCACAGCAGGGAGAAACACTTTGTCGTATGGAGGTTGGAAGCCAGCAAGAACCAGAGGAGAAGAGGTCAGAGACCAGGTATAGTTCCAAATGTCCCCCTTCCTAACCTATGAGGATGATTTTTTTTAAAGTTTCAAAAATGTGTTGATTCAATAGTACTGATCGTGGAAAAAAAAAAAAAAAGATTCCTGATTAAGTATATTCCACTATCCAGGCATTGGTTATTTTTAAAACTTTATTCCATATTGTCTTGACCATGATTAAAAGAGGACATCGTCTTGTGACCTGCCAGAGTGTAAATGTGTTGCACCTTTGTGCAGCTCCTTGCAGTCCTAGCTTGGTGGTCCTCTTGAAGTTGTACTTGATTTTATTACTTGTCTTCATACAAATCCACTGAGGAATGGGGCGATTCTGCTTTTGCTTCTTGGCCAAGAATCATTTGATTCTGAAAGACTTGTAAGAAGACATGGTTAGGTTAGGAGACAAGAGCACTCACTTGATGTTGGACTGAAGCAAGTGAGGCGAAAAGCTGGCCAAGGATGCATTTGGAAGTGTTTTACTAACTGAACCCTCAGAGAGCTCCTGAGCCCGTCGAAGTAGCAGTCATGATCACCCATCACAACCTATGTGGCCAAAGTATGGCAAAGTAAGTCATAAGCAAGGGATGTGCTCACTTGGATAAAAGAGGTCCACAGGCTTAGATTTTCAGTGAATTCATGATAACCTTGAATATTTTTAATTTAATTTTATTGTGAAAAGTAAAAGCAAAGCTTTTACTTTTCACAATAAAGAACAAAAATTAGAAGCAAAGAAAGAAACAGGGCAATACACAACAATACAAATGTTACAGATTTTTTAAACCTAGAATAGCTGATTAACAGTGCTTGATATATTATCTATTTTATAATCAAATCTGTGGCTCAGATTACATAGATACAGTTATGTATGATTGGACATATGTCTCAGTATTACCACTTGCTTTGAAACCTTAAATATTTTGATTCTTCACAAACAGAAGAAAATGAAATCCAGATAGTCATCATGGAGTACACGGTAAGGACATTTAAAGTAATATCCTACAGATGATTCATATTTTAGCACATTGTTACAATTAACTTTTAAATTTTGTTTCCAAATTATTTTGAATTCGGAGATCTTTAAGAAATTCTCATATGCTCTTTAATCGGTTTCCCCTAAATTTACAATCTTCCACAATTTGTGATTTCCTGATGAAATTATTTAATTTTGACAAAGTATGATCTAAAATACAGATCTGATTTCTTCCAATACTGCTCTCATCCCAGGAGACAGTCTACAGCGTGCAGCATTTAATTGTGTCTCCTGAATTGCTATCACATTGTGTATTCTTTGCTCACACTCCCCCACTGTGTTTTCTGAAGAGCGCTACTTAGAGCACTTGTACAATGTCCACAGTGGTTCACTGCACAGTATTGGAGGGCTGCATAAATGTTATTGTGCTGTTTTCATCTGTTCCTATGGTCTGGAGAATGCAGAAGTGGTCATATTGTAGAAGTGTGATCTGCTCTTGCTGCAAATCAGCTTGAGGAGAACTCTTGGGTTGTAAATATGTTAGCAAACTGTTTTCTGTGGTGATGACATTCCCAATTACGTTTTGTCAGAACTCCTCAGAAGATATCTGCATGCAAACCCAATCTATTTTCTGCTCACATATAGCTTCCTTGATCGAAAGACACACAGAAGCAACCCCAAAATTCAATAGCAATTCTGCCAATTCCATCTTCTACTTAAGATTTTCTTGTAGAATTTTCTAAGCCTACTTAAGTTTACATTTTAAATCACTTTTTCTGTCTCCTACTTTACAAAGCATACAAAGAGGAAGTACTTTCTTCATTGTGCTGCTTCATGGAACTGAAAATTTTACATTTGTGATAAGACATAGCAAACGTAAGTCTCATAAAAGAGTGCACAGAAGAAATTTACATTTTATTTTATTTATTTTTTTCTTTTATTGTGGAACTGGGGATTGAACTCACGCCCTTGTGCTTGCCAGGGAAGTGCTTATTTTACTGAGCCATCTCTCTGGCCCAACATTTATATTTTAGAAAAGTTAAAAAGCTCATAGGCTAAATAGAAACTTGTCACAGACAATTTTATGGCAAAATGCATTGAGAAAAAAAATGTTCATGTTATTTCCAAGTTTGGAACATATGCATTAAAATGCAAAATAAATTAACAAACTTGGCTTTATAAAATTTCAAGGCTGTTTATATTTACCAATTAGAATTCACTACAATAAATGCTAAAAGTTAAGATTATTCAAGAATTCATTTTAAAAGCTAAGGTAATATAATTTTAAAAAATGTATTTGGTACACTATGCAGTTCAGACTTGTAGTGATCCTCCTGTTTGCAGCCTCCCTAGCTCTGGCGTTACAGGCACATGCCTCCACGCGTGGACTCCAGGGATTGAGCCCCGGATTAAGCAAGAGCTTAGTCTGCTGAGCTGTCTTGCCAGCCCTTGTTAACATAAATTCTAATACTCTCATGTTAATGATTCTTTCATAAATTATCCATTAACAAATTAACTTCTTCAGTAATAAAATATTTATATATGATATCTACAAGTGATGGAAACATTGTTATTAGAGTATTTCAGGTAGCTCCCCAAAGTAACAACATGCCTCTCTTCATTTTTTAGTTATGGTTATTTATATAAATAGTTTTCTGCTTTTCTACAATAGGTCGATAATACAGTGCTCCAATTTAAATATCACTTACCTCAATAAAATAGCATTCGCCTTTACTTCCTACCAACTGAATAACTTATCTTGCATTCATTGTCAGATATGACAGATATGTTCTCTGTTTAAAAATCTTCTAGTCTGTCTTTATTCAGTCAACAATATACACGTGTTCTTATTATTGTCAACCCTAAATACTTCATATAAATCACTGGTAAAAATTAAACTTTTTGATGTCCTCCGAAATACAAAATATTAATGTCATCTTGATTATTTAAAAAATTTCAGTGTCTGGCATCCTGATAAAAATCAGAAAGTTTTAAAATAAATGCACTCTGACCTGTGCTTTTCAAAGATAAAAAAAAAAAAAGGTCATTTTGCAAGAGGTATACTGAGTACTTGTGTACTCAAGTCATGCTGTAGGACATGTTATTTTTAATTTGATCTTTACTTTCTTTCAGTGTTATTTTTAATTACCAATTGATTCTGAATTTAGTGTCCATATGTTTCCACTTCAGCAACCATATCTTCCTGTTTCAATAATTAGCACTAAAATTGGTCTTTCTTGCCACATTTTAACTCTAGAAACTTTGACTCACCCTGGATGTTTTTCCCAGCTACTTAAACTCTGACTGACAAAATTCAATGTATTTTATAACTCTATGTATCACCAGTCCAAACTTACAGAAATCAGATTTTAAAGTAAAATATAATTCTAAAATCTTTATATCTTCAGAGGATTTTGAAATTAAGCACATTGGAGAAATACCTATTACGACAGATATGTATTTGAGATAGTAAAAATATACTTGGAAGCTATAAATTTAACAGAGGTTTTGAAAGTATTTATTACTTAGATAATTTTCTATTTAATTTGCATATTAAATTGTTAAAATAAAATTTGCATTATGACAACTCAGAATCCTGCATTTTTCTACATAAGCAATTCTTTTGGATTTTATTTGATTATCATTTATGCCATGTACTTGTTTATTCATTCACCCTATTTATTATAGTACTTTCCATTTTGTAAATTTCAAAATCTTGTATTAACATGTCACATTAATATCACAATACTTTATTTTATAGTTTCACATTTTCATAATGTGGATTCAGTTACTAATATGTTAGAAATATTATAGTGTAATTGTATAATTGAGTTTGAAATTTATTTTACTTAGTTTCTTATCCTGATAAGAAATGCAAATGTCTTTTGATATTTCAGAAACTATTGGTTTAGCTGGAAAGAAAAGTAAAACCAGGGCCGGGGAGATAGCTCAACAGAATAAGCTCTTACCTGACAAAAACAAGATCTTGAGTTCAATCCCTCGTACTCCAAAAGTAGAAATAAATTAAAAAAAAAAAAAATACTAAAACCGTGATAATAATCTCTTCCCTTATTTAGGAAGGGAAAAAAAATCTTAATATATTCAATTTTACAAATAAACTTAGAGTTCATTTAGGTATAAAAATGAATAATAGCTTAAAAATCCCTAAGGGATTTTAATGTCCAGAAAAGAAAATTTTTTAAATTGGTTTATATGATAAGTAAAATATGACATTTGAAAAAGAATGGTGATACCATGTACTCTTTTCAAAATGCAAGTTGTAACAGAATCATTTATATGTATTCAAGAAAATATTGTACTTAGTTTCATTAAATTTCACCTTAGATAGAAATAACTCATACAATTCCATGTACAGAAAGAGATTAAGGCCAGGGAGATGGTTCAGTGGAATAAGCACTTCCCTGGCAAGTGCAAGGCCCTGAGTTCAATCCCCAGTTCCGCCAAAAAAGAAGAAACAGGTTAACTAGTGAAATAATTTTAGCTGTGGCAAATTAAAATATAGGAAATGACATTAGTAATTCTAAAATTAGAATTACATCAAATATCTAAACATAAAAACTTCTTGTGTTACAATGATATAACTCTTCTATTGTTAGATTTAGTGTTTCAATCTTATTCTTTTATGTATCTAAATTCAAAGAACATTCAAATAGATAATAGTTTCTATTTTTCAAGGTATTTCATGTCATATACGTAAGCTAAAAATTAACATTGTAATTAAATATAATGAAAAAGTTGCATCAAACAAAAGAGGCTTTCCCCCTTTCTGTAATTTGTAGGAATATTATCTGCAATAAGTCTTTTGATTGTGTAACAAAAATATTTAATTCACTTGAAAATATCAGAAATTTATATGGGAAGTAGTTTGCATGAGTGAGGCAAAAATGTTTGTCTATCATCTAAGATGTATAGATTATTTGGAAACTATTAAATTACATATGTAGTCATAGAATTTAATTTTAATCTAGAATATATCATATAAAAAAGAAGGGAGTTACTCTCCCTTCTTTACTGTCACACAAGATTATCAGAAGATTCTTTTCACATATATATATGTATATATATATATATATATATACATATATATATATCTTCAAATATATATTTGAAGATATGTGATTTCTAGTAACTGTAATGAATACTTCAATTCCAAATGCAACTACAATGTACAAGGCAAGAGTAGAAAGAAGTTCCTTGAGTCCTCCTCCTGGGGCTTAGTTTCCAAGCTCTTGTCTCACATTCTCATTTTACCTCACTTTACTTCGAGTCACATGCTGAGTTATTTCAATCACTGCCCTGTAATTTGTCCTCAATTTTTTTAAATTTTTTTGAGACTTAATTTTAGTAGTTGAAAATCACAGAGTTCAATTTTAATATTTTCTGCACTGTCTTTGTGCACCTAAACAATAGTAAAGAAAAATTCAAAATCGCTGTACTGAAAATCCTTAAAAATTCTGCCTGGGAACATGAAGTGTGTGCTGCTAGTGTTGCCCAGCCAGTGTGCTGAAATCCAGCCACTTCACATGTTCTTCTTTTCCTTTGACAAGTATGTCAGATTTACCCAGTGTTCCTCAGCTTTCAGCAGGCTTCCTGTCTCCCTAATTTTCACCTGGCATGCACAGATCAACAGAAGAGTGTATATTTCTCTTCATTAATGGCTGAGATAAGCAATATCAGATCACTTTATATAAAATAATGTAGCTGAGTTGTGAAAGCATGTTCATTGAAAGAAAACAATTTTGAACTTTAAATGACCATATTTACTTACTAAAGAGATACGTTTACTTCTTGTGTATGACACAATATTTGAAACCCCAACATATTAGAAGCCACCTCGATTTTGTTCCTATTCTTTGTCGATCTTCTTGCACTAGATTAAAGAAAAAAAAAACAGCAACCAAAATCTAAGCTGTGCAAAGAATATCATTCAAAGGACTAAAAATATGGTTCTATGTTAAAATTACAAACTACCTCATCCTGTAATTTGCAAAACATGCATTTACATTTCATCAGTCCCAGTGGAGCCCTCATAAAACTTAAAAAAAATGATGTTTCTCACTGAGTTCATTGCAATGTTTAGATATTCTTTGGTCCAGAGTATAGGCCAAAACAGTTTATGGTTGGCTTCAAGTTCTATCTTCTCAGTCTCTTGAAAATGTTTATTTGCATCATTCCAGTGAAATTATTTTTGTCATGGTCACCAATCCCTGCTTCCTGTTTCCTGCTTCAATCCAGAGGTTTATTACCTGTCCTCACAGGATGGTAATAGTATAGCATACAGTTAAATTCTCTCCATAATATACTTTCTCTTCTTGATATCCTAGGCAACCTATGATATCCCCTTATTCTCAAAAATATGATTTATTCAGTTTATATCATTATTAAGCCATATCTGCTTTTCCTACCCTTCATATATCCAACATACATCCTTCATCTAATGTTCCCTTATCATTTTTATGATCAACACTTTGTTGTGCTATCCTGTCATTTATCTTTAAATGAAGGCAAGATTTCTATATGTATCTGACTTCTATGCATTTAGTATTTCTCACGACACCCCTCACAGTTTCCCAGGTTGATGTACATTAGCTTATCTCATAGCCCTGTTTCCAAAGTACACACCTGCAACTTCTAACTGTGATTAAAAATCAATATGGTCCAAAGTAATTAATTTTGGGGCTTTATTTTTGATATTTGACTGCTGACAGTTTTTCATCTTTCCATCTCCTTTTCACTCAATTTCTTATTAACATCTGGCATGTCAGTAAGAGACCCATATACAAGCTCTCTCTCTCTCTCTCTCTCTCTCTCTCTCTCTCTCTCTCTCTCTCTCTCTTTCGCTCTCCCAATGAGGAAGTAAATGATGCAAACCCCACTCATACAGGAATTTTCCCAGTCCTATATCTTAAACAGTATAAAGCTAGACCAATTTGGTTTTTTTCTCCATCAGGATATTTTCAGACCTCCTGTGGTCATGCCTGCTTTTTTTATGAAGGGTAGGCTGTGCCCTTCATAAATTTAGACCTGCTAGGTGCTATTATTAGTTGAGTTTCTCAGCCCACATTCTGGTTGAACAGCTCTGCCACATACAGGTAATAGCCGCAAGGTCTTTCAGGTTACTACTCCTATTTTGCTACCTAACGCTTTGTACCGCATTCTTGTCACTTGATTTACTGGAATATCTTTTATCTCTATATGTTACATTACCTAAAATTGTATCTTTTTGTATATGTACTCCACTCTGATTAACATATTCTTTCCCGCAGTATCCATATACTTTACTGATTTACACATAAAATCATCAAAAACTATAGGTTCTATTTATTAGAGTACATGTTTATATTTCTTAGCACATATTAGCATCTAAATTAAGACTATTTAATTAGACCCTCCTTAAAAATATAAAAAAAGAAAAAATTAAAAAGAAAAAGAAAGAAAGAAAGGACGAAAAGAAAGAAAGAAAGAAAGAAAGAAAGAAAGAAAGAAAGAAAGAAAGAAAGAAAGAAAGAAAGGAAGAAAGAAAGAGTTTCTAGCTGTTGTCTAAAATGAATGCTGTTTATGGCTAACCATGATTTTTCTTTTAATTTTTTATAATTTTATTGAAGAACAAATAGCAATGAGACAGTTTCAAATCAAATTAGTAGGACAGATTCAATAATTAATACATTGCGTACTGTTTCCTTAGTGGTTATTTGTTGTACAAGGTGCAGACATAATATTCTATTTACAAATGCTATTAGAGCAGATCCCTCTATTCATTGAATTATGAGAACGTAGCTATACACCTATCTTTTTTTTTTCAAAGCTGATTTATAGGACAGTTTCAATAATTAATACTTTTTACATTGTTATCTTCCTAGTGGTTATCCATAGTATGAGAAGGAGAGAGGATATCCTGTCCAAACACTATTAATGCAAATCTTTCTTCTCATAGAATTACTCAAAAGCAGCTTCATACTTACACTAACTCTTCTGTATATACAAATACATAATGGTCCTTCCTTTGTATCCCCTTTTTCGTTAAGTCCTAGCAGAGAAATTTATTTGGAACCAGAAAAGACATAGAATAACAAGGCAATCCAGGCCAACAAAGACTGGCGGGAGGCATTACAATTTCTGACTTGAAACTATACTACAAAGCTACTGAGATAAAATCAACATGGTATTGGCAACAAAGTAGACCTGAGGATCACTAGAATAGATTAGAAGATGCAGAGGCCTCTACAAACACACTCAATCACCTGATCTTCCACAAAGAGGCCAAACACACTTACTGGAAGAAAGATGGACCCTTTAACAAATGGAGCTGGAGAAACTTGCGCTCTAAATACCAAAAACTAAAACTTGAACCAGTTCTATCACCATGAATTAAGCTAATGTCAAAATGGATTAAAGATCCAAACATTAAAAGAGAAACACTCAATCTCCTGGAAGAGAAAGTAGGAGGAACTGTTGAAGACATAGGGGTAGGCAAAGAGTTTATGAACAAAAATGTATTCTCATGGGAAACAACTGAAAGAATTGACAACTGGGACCACCTGTTATGGAGAAGTTTTTGCATGTCAGAAGAAATTACCAACAAAGTGAAAAGACAACCCACAAAATTCAAAAAAATCTTAACTAATATACCCTCAGACAAAGGCCTACTCTCTAGAATTTATAAAGAACTAAAATATATTAGAGCCCTCAAATGTAAAGACCCAATGCAGGAATGGGCATCCAAGATGAATACACACTCCTCAGAGGGCAAAATTAAAGTAGCAAATAAACATATGATAAAATGCTCTACCTCACTAGCCATTCGTGAAATGTTAAAACAACACTGAGATACCATCTCACTCCAGAAAGAATGAGTATCATAAACAAATTAACAAACAACAAATGTTGGAGAACATGTGGGGAACAAGGAACCCTTCTGCATTGCTGGTGGGAATGTAGACTGGTGCAACCTTACGGAAATCCACATGGAAACTCCTTATAAAACTGGGAGTAGAAATCCCATTCAAGCCAGCTATCCACCTACTGGGAATTTTCTCAGAGGAATGGAAAACATCATATCATAGTAATATATGTGTACCTATGTTTATGGCAGCACATCATATAAGGAATGGTTGAAAAAGATATGGCACTTTTATACAATGGAGTTTTATTCAGCTATAAAGAATGAGAAACTTGGAGCATTTATATTTAAGTGGATGTCACTCGATATACTCATAAGTGACATAAACCTGGCCCACATATACAAATATCATATAGCCTCCATAGTATAAGAAATCAAAAGAATAAATACAAATAGAAAGGTATACACAACTAAAAAGAAAACAAAAACTTGAAGATTGGACAATCAGGAGAGGGTAAGGAGAAAAGCTCAGAAAACGAACAAGGACAAAGCCCTACATTTGTACATGCAAGATGGGCAAGACAATTATCCTGAGAAATATCAGCAGTGCTTTGAAAGTAGCAGTTAAATGATAGGATTCTCAAACTGACTATCTATGTATAGTGATACCTGTGAACCAAGCAATTGCACTGAAGATAGCAATGTGTAATAGAAGGGTCATACTTGGAATGCCTGTCATTGTGAACTGCTAAATACATACTTCCTTGTTTTTATGAGTAATAAATAAAAGAGACACAAAAATGTTATAGAACTGTTCTTCTACAGGGCTGTGTATGATTAAATTTTTAAATTTCTGTGTATATTACTATTATTCTTTTTCCTTATATTCTGTACGGACTTAAAGTTCAATACATCAATACTTTACAGAAAATATCTGTTCCACATTTTGCCTAAGATGTTTGATGTTAGAGAAATAGTTATGGTAAATGGAACTGCATATGTTTCAGGGTAATAATCAGCTTCTCTTCTGGATGGTTAACAACCTAAGTTTGCAGATCAAAAATTGGAGAAATGGAAGGGCTGCAAGGTCAGCCAATATTTGGCCCTACCCTTACAAGGTCAGCGAAGATTCAGAACATAGGAGAACCTATACTGTAACATCGTGTAACTCAGTTGTGCCCCAAATTTTTTGATCAAGGAGATTATGGAGCCACAAAGGAATGTGATCAATGATGTAAAGTGTGCCTAAGGAGAGTTACATGAAGAGAAAACTTTCTCTTTGGCTTTCACAGAGAACAAATTGGTCAAGCAATGGTTGTGACTCATCCACATGGCTGACACTGACAAAGGATCTACAAAGTGCAGTACAGGGTTACAGGATAAACCCTGAGGGTACCTGACTGACCTTATCTGATACAAAAGTTACATTTCTTATTATAATTATTGCTTTATCTTGGTTTTAACAATCCAGCAGCAAAGTATAAAAATTGTATATAAAGCAAAGCCATATTAATTAAATTAATTAATTAATTAAAGTAAAGGTATATATGCTGAGCTGTAAAAGGCTCTAGTCAACAACTTGTATGTATAACTCACTACTATTGTGGACTGCTGAACTGTGTTGGAGCGTTTTGCTGAATTCAAGCACCTATAATAATTGAATGATTTTTCTTTTAAAACCAGTTGTGAATACTCAAAATTTATCTGTTGTGACCTTAAAAAGTAATGAATTTCTGCTTTTGATGCCTTCATCTTTTGTTTTTTTGTTGTTGTATTTTAGGGAAAGGTTTATAGTGTTCAGGGTCTCATTTCTAGATCAGCTTCGTATTGATCCACCTGTTTACAGCTTCTAAAAAGCTGGGATTTCAGGCACAAACCACCATGCCCAGTCTCCATTCCTGTCTCAGTGCACACTATGGACGGGGCTAACAAGGCAGACCCAGAGATTGAACCCTGGCCCCTTTGCCTGCTTGTAAGCACTTTAATCTGCTTAGCTATTTGGCCAACTCAAAGACTTTTTATTTCTGTTGAGTATTTAAAAATTAAAATTTAAAAAAATTTAAATGAAGTATGGTAAATTAAACTAAAGTCACTATATATCATGATTTCTGAATATTGTTTTTGGACCTTCTGCATACATGCTCATTTTGGTAAGCATATACATAGAGGATTATCTATAAATTCGATCATGTTCTCTATGAATATGATTCAAGCAATAGTTTACTTCCTTTCTGATCCATGTGTCTTTTATATCTTTTCTTTCTTCTTTTTTATTTTTTTTGGCGCCTACATCATTTTTTTGTTTTTTGTTTTATTTTTATTTTTATTTTATTGAAGTACAAATATCAATGAGACAGTTTTAAGATACCTTGACAAGATGGATTTGATAAATTAATACATTGTAAACTGTTTTCATAATGTTTTGGTATCATAGAAGGTGCATACATGAAATTATATTTACAGACATTATTATAGCATATGTCTCTTATCAGCCAATTAAGAGAGTGTAGCTGTTTGTGTATCTTATTTTTTATACCTAAATTACATCAAAGATTCAATAATTAATGCTTTCCACCTTATTATTTTCCTAGTTTTGTCCATAGTAATGGAAGCCGACATAATATCCTGTCCAACCACCATTAGTGCAAATCTTGCCTCTCATAGAATTATGTAGAAGCACGGTGTTATCCATCCCAACTGTACTGTCCATACACACACATCATGATTCTTGCTTTCTGTACCCCTTCCTTTGTCTACATCTGTCAAAGATAGGCACTCCATTGTCATTCAACTAATTTAGGTGCCTGAACTCTACACAACACAATCCAACTCAGTCCAGCATTCCACAACAATAGTGAGTTATCTGAAGAAGTTGTTGACTGTAGCCATTTACAGCTCAACTTATTATTACGGCCCCACATTGTATACCTCATTTTTATACTTTTCTGCTGGATGATCAAGACCTAGACAAAGCAAGACTTGTATACCAACACATGTACTTTTTGTTTCTTATGAGGCCAGTGAAGTCCCCTCAGGGTTTATCTTTTAGTCCTGTTCCTTATTCTGTAGAGCCTTTGTCTGTCATCCATGTAGATGAGTCACAGCCAATGCTTGACCAGTTTGCTCTCCATGAGAGCCTGAGAGAAAGTTTTCTCTCCATGTGACTCTCCCCAGGCACACTATAGAACTTCAATCTCTTTACTCTGTGGCTCCATAATCTCTTTGTTCATAAAATTTGGAGCTCAACTGAGTTTCATGATGTTGCACTACAGGTTCTCCTATGTCCTGAGTCTTCGCTGACCTTGAAAGGCTAGGGCCAAAATGTTGGCTGGCCTTTTGGCTTCTTCCATTTATCCAACGTTGATCTGTGACCTTAGGTTGTTAACCATCCAGAAGAAAATCTGATTAGTATCCTGCAGCATATTCCATTCACTTTGCCTTATCGGACTCAATTGATTTTAGTTGTTGTACCTTTCCATTTGTATATCTGCTTTTCGCTTCTTATACTAGCAAGACAATATGCTATTTACACATGTGTTTCTGGTTTATTTCACTTATGAGTATATGTTCAAGTGGCATCCACTTCAGTATAAATGTTTCCAACTTATCATCAAAGAAATTGTTTCTGAAAATAAAAAAGGAACATTAAAATAGAAAAATTGGGACATCTTTGCTCACAACCACAAAAGGCACAATATGTTCCCACCATCATCAGCCATGGTGCTGAACATGTTCCCCTGCTCTGTTCAGGCACAGCATTTGGGGTGAGAGACCGCTCCCTCTCTATCTACCTGAATTGGGCAAAGCCAAGGCCAATCCTCCCTTCTTTTCCTAAGAGAAGCAATAATAACAAAGACCAAGGAAATCTCTAATGCTCCAGGCCAAACCCCATCCATGGTAGAGCTTCTAGTGTGACCAATAGTAACCTTTTCCCACTGGGACTCCATTAGCAGGGACCAGGCATGTCACATGATTAAACCAGAGTAAATTCTGGAAGAGACACAAGACTCAACCCCTGAGATGGCTCAGCATCTGGTCAGTCCTATTCCGAGAGATTTGAGGACAGGTACCAGAGGTAGGGCACATACTTCCAAAACTCTGAAAGCCTAACATCATTAGTCTTCTGGCCCACTTTTCCTATTCCCGCCACCTTTGAGTTTCTTCATCGTGAACCCAAGCACACATTCCAGCTGTTCTCAGTAAATGTAGCTGCTGCCCCTTTCTCTATCCCTACACACGGGCTGGTCTTTGCTACCATCTGCAGGAACGTGGACTCTCGCTTGGGCACATGTTGCTTGGCACATGGTCCTGAGGTCCGGACACAGAAGGAAGTTAGGCAGATGAGTTGCAGGCCCTGAAGTGTGAACACTACTGGGGCCTGAATGCAAATGCAGCAGCTGCCCCCAGGGACAGCAAAAGACATACACACAGAACAGCACCTTCCTGCCCAGAAAGCACCAAAGGCCCGCAGCCACAGCAGCACACAAAGGCTGAGGAAGCTCTTTGCAGTTAAGATGTTCAAAGAAAGATTTGAACTGAGTTTCAACCTAGGGATGGGGAGATAGCTCAGGGCTTAGAGACCTGGGGTTTGGTGCTCAGCCCTGCAAAAGTAAGGAAGTAACAATCTTCAGCTTTGTTCTTGTGTTCCCCTCCTCTTTACTATCATTGATGCTCTTGTTTTAATCATTCTCAGTCTTTGCAGAAGCTGTATGAATATATTTTTAAAATTCAGAAACATAATTGGTAGTAAAAAGAATTTTTAAATTATCAGACAAATCCAAATTATTCAGAACTGACAAATATTTTCTCTTGTAATATTAGTGAAACAATGTATCAAATTGATTCATTTTTAGTTTATTTATATCAAGCAGTAAAATAGCCTAGCCCAAAGCAAAAGGACATGATTTGCTAAAAAAATAAAATTGTGGAAAAATCCCAATTCATTTTAAGTAAAACCCTATGAAAAATAAAATTTTGGCAATATTTAATATGTAAATGTATCCCTCCCCCCCAAAAAAATAACATGCATTTGTAGGGAACAAATTAGGTGCAACATTCTAGTAACCAAAAATTTTATTTAGGTTTTTCTTTAAAATTCACTTGTGTCACTCAACTTTGATTTTCTCTGAGTCCTTAAATGCACCTCATTCAGAATTTTTTTTTCCCATAATGAAATATACTATTTCTTATTAGTATTGCTTTTACTTGAAATAAAAAATACACTAACGATTTTGATAAAAAGTTACGCCGGGGAGATGGCGCAGTTGAATAAGAGCTTACCTGGTAAGCGCAAGGGCCTGAGTTCAACACCAGGTTCCACCAAAAAAAAAAAAAAAAAGTTACACCAATTTACACTAATTTTCAAAAAATATTAGCACGAAGTAAGAAATATGTATACTCCTTAAGAACTTTTGGAAATAATGTGTCACAACATTTGCTTCTCCTTTTAGCTGTTACAGTTACCCACAAAAGACAGAATGTTTATGATAAAACTGTAAAATATTCAGGCTTTGCCAGTGGTCTGTTAGATTGATTGCTAGATTACTGCCAAATTTCAAGTTGTGTGGGGTGTCTTTCTAAATATAGTAATCTGACCACCAACAGTTTATTTCAGTATGTGGAGTTGCCACCTACTCTCAGGCTTGCGAGAAAACACTGATCATTGAAATTCATTAAAATACTTAAATATTGGGCTTGGGAGATGCTCAGTAGAGTAAGAGCTTGCCTGGGAAGTGCAGGGTTCTGAGTTCAATAACTAGTACTGTACAAATAAATAAATAAATAAAATATTTAAATATTGTGAGGAAATCTGCTAACAGAATTTTTTCCAACATAATCTTCTCAAGCATAATGTAAAAATCATTGTATAGACATAAATGTGTTATCTGTAAAATAAACGAAATGCTGTTATGAAAACAAGATAAGAATTTTGACTATATTTTGTTCCAGTAAAATAAATTACACTTGTTTGAAGGGCAAAACAATGTGTGTTTGTATACACTGTCTACCCAATAATGAAATAAAAAGTATAAAAGCATGATCATCATGTTGGTGAAGTGATGAACAGTTCATAGTTTGGTACTTCAGTTTCTACAGACAAACCAAATGCCAAGTCTGGAGTTCTCCATATTATATTGCCCTTCCTGAAAGACATGACCAAAATATAAGAGTTAATCATGTTCAAATACTATGCTACAAGGTTCAGGATAAATTAAAGGAAGAAAATAGCAAATGACCAAAACCTTAAATATTTGCTAAAAATCAGGTGACTCAAATTCCATATAGCTTTTGTTTTTTTTTAGTACCGGGGACTGAACTCAGGACACTGGGCTTGCCGGGTAGGTGCCTGTGCTACTGAGCTATTTCCCCAGTGCTTGTACAGATTTTAGCCAATTTTTAAATTGAAATAAATATGCTCTTGCTTTGAATTTTATTTAATATGTAAATTCAGATAGAAAAGAAAATTCTAATAATATTTCATAATTTCTGTGTGTATATATAGTTTTATTACATATACAATTGTAGCATCATAGTGTAGTGCTAATTTTTTGTTTATTTTTAACTTATTTTATTTGTATCTAGATATTTATGTACATAGTTAGAACCTACAACTTTTCACCAATCCTACCAGAGATGTCCATTACCTCACATCAGGACTTTTATCTTTCTATTCTAAAATGATCTATAAATTATATTCACAAATGTGCTGTTTAGCTCTTCTCTGATTGAAATCAGCTTAAATTCACTATTAGCATTGTAGAGAAAAATAATAAAATGATTTATTTTAAGAAACCCCAAAAGAACCCTGCCTCCCCTCCCTGCTGTGGAGAAGCCTCGCCACCCTGAAGCAATCACTCCCGTCTTCTTTCACCTAAATGTGTCTGTGGTTCCTGCCCATTCAGCCTAAGGGCAGTTCCTGCAACACCCAGGCAAAAGCTTCATGAAAGAAAATATTTGAAAAGTTCCTGTCCTGTGTGTTGCTAGATCCATGAAATCAAAGTGTCCCAATTCTTAAACTCCATGTGAAAGAAAACTTGATGTCCACTGGGAAAATATGCATTGGATTGTACGATTTTGAAAAAGACGTATTTTGAAAATGAGGAATTTATAGATTCTGAAAAATTAGAATTTTGTTAATTTTTGAAGGTGAAAATAAACTTACACAATTTCTAAGATATTTAGAAAATTGTAAGAGCTCTATTGTGCGTGTGCACAAACACCCACCCACACACACACACACACACACACACACACACGCAAGTGCAGCCCCAGACAGCAAGGGGAAAGTGATTATCTACAGGTTTCTGAGATGCTGCTTAGAACTTACTCGAGCATTCGCTTATGCATGGAAGTGTTTCTAACTTGCCATCAGTCTTTATACTTACAATTGTGATTTATAGGGGAGACGACTCAGTAGTGTAAGTGCTTCCCTGGCAAGTGGAAGGACCTGAGTTCAATCCCCAGTTCCACCAAAAAAGATTTTTTATATATATTTCAATAAAACTACTATATTTCAATTAAAATATAAAATAAGTAAGTAGTCAAAATACTTTTCTACTTTTCATTTCTATTGAGAAATCAGCTGGTAGCCAAATTATCTTGCCTCTGACTTTATTTTTTAAATGTATCTAATATAGGATGTACAGGGTCTTGCTATACATATCAGATTCATAGTGATTCTATTTTCCGTCTCCCAAGCGCTGGAATTACAGGTGCGCACCACCAAGCCCAGTCTCAATCACTTCAATGACCACATAGGAAATATAAAGTTCATGTGTTGATATATAAGTTTTAATCTATCTGGGTCTTAACCATCCAGCAGAAAAGTATAAAAGTATAAAAATGAAGTATACATCGTGAGCCCATAATATTAAGCTGAGCTGTAAATGGATAGGGTCGACAATTTCTTTGAATAACTCCCTATGGTTGCAGAATGCGG